>ML824041.1:21140-41229 GCA_009831015.1 Picea engelmannii | reverse complement strand
TTTTGGGGGCTCAATCATGCCTTTGGATATCATTGAGAACCTCGATCTCGAAAAACCTTCATTTGGACCCTCAAAATGGCCCCGGAAGTTAAAACCTGCTAAAAATAGTAAATTGCCAAAATGGCCAGAAAACTGTTTTGAGCTATTTGGAAAAGGTGGGTGGCCACCGATATCCACCTGGATCATAGCCCCCCAGGGCTTTTGGAGTAGCAATATGATCCCATCAAACCCAATGTAAAAAAAAAATTGTTCTTATGACCCTACCACAGATACAAAAAGCACATCTTCTGCATCTTCTCCAATATTCCCTTTGGAATCCAGGATAAAGACATCCAGTATACTAGAATAGCCTCTAAGACTGTTTTAACCAGAACAAGTCACCCAACCCTAGAAATCCATCGGTGACTCCAACTCTTAAGCCATTTTTCAAGTTTTGCAATAATCCACCACCAATCGGTCTTTCGATAGTCGTTTGGTTTCAAATGAAATACAAGATACTTCAACCCATCATCTAAATCAAAGACCTTGAAGGGAAGCCTAGTGGAAATGAGTAGTGAATCCTCTAAGGACAAGTAGGATAGTGTAATACTGGACTTCTGATTGTTAATTTCCATGCCAATAACTTGTTTGAAAAGAAGAAGCCCCTCACTCATCTTTTCAATATCCTGCCTAGAGCCATCGCAAAAAATTAAGATATCATCCGCAAACAGTAAGTGAGAGATGTAAAATCCTAGAGAAATTTTGATGCCTCTGAAGGTTCCAACTGACTTTGCCTCAATCAAGAAACGACTAAGACACTCGACAACCAGGAGAAAAAGGAGTGGGAACAGTGGGAAACCTTGTCTAACCACCCTTTCCGCTGTGAAGAAAGAGGAGGTTGAACCATCGACCAAGATAGAAAAAGACATAGATGATAAACACGTCATAGTCTAGTTTGTGAAGGCTACCCCAAAACCGAGGTGTATCAACAACATCTGAATATAAAGCCAGTTCACCCTGTCGAAGGCCTTTGAGAGATTGATTTTGATGATTGCTCCTTTGATTTTCTTACTTTTTAAACTGTGTAGACCCTCATGTGCAACCCCAATGGCCTCATGAATTTGCCTTCCTTTCAAAAATCCAAACTGTTCATTAGAAATGTGCCTGGATAGCATATCTTTTAATCTACGACTAATGACTTTTGAGATGATCTTGTAGATACAATTACATAATGAGATCGAACGAAAATCATCAAAGGAGGTTGGCTTGTCTATTTTGGGGATTAATGCAATGAAGGTGGCATTAATTGGGTCATGTATATGCCCATTTTTTCTAGACGACTCCGCTACTTTCAAAATGTCATTCCCCAATAGGTCGAAGAAGCCCAAATAGAATTCAATTGGCCAACCATCAGGACCCGGAATCTTCCCTTTCTGGAAGGAATTCATGATAGCCAACAATTCATTTTTTGATACTTCCAGCATCAAAGACTCCCGCTCTTCATCCTCCACAAAATGAGGAAAGAGCTTGGCAGCTTTCACAATTTCAGCAATGGAGGATCCTGCCTGTGCCTTGAACAAATCTTTAAAATGAGAAATCCCCAAAGATAAGAGACCATCAAAAGTATTGACCAATTTATCGTCTCCCTGGGTAAGACCCCATATGGTATTAGTCAATTTTCGGCCTTTAGCAAAAGAGTGGAAAAAATTTGTGTTCTCATCCCCACAAGCGATCCAAACAACACGAATTTTTAGTCGCCACAAACCTTCTTTTTCAGCCAAAATAGTTCTTCTCCGAAGTTCCACTTGTACTAGCTCCTCCCTAGTCTCCCTGGAGTGGAAGCCCCGATCGGGATCGACCTGCGAATCCAACATCATCTTTTCTATGTTGCGAAGCTCCTGATCCTCTTTTAATTTTTTCTCATGTGCCCAGGAGATAGTTCCCTACTTAACTTTTCTCAAGTTTTCCATAAGGTGAATAGTTGCATGAGTATTATGTTTTGGACCAAATGGAGTCCACAAATTATGCACCATTGCTTGATACTCTGGATCCTTTAACCAACCTTCAAAAAATTTGAAGGGGCAGGGGGTCCTACAAACCCTACCACATAGTTCCAAAACAATCGGATTGTGATCTGATTCTCCGCTACTAGCAACCCATTGACGCGCAAGGGCCAAAGAATCAAGTAGTTCCTCCTTCAGAAGAAATTGATCCAGTTGTTTTGTGACCCGTGCATCCCCAACCCTCAAATTCCATCAGGTCGGTTGTAATTTAGCCGGCTCTAGATCCAGCAGGCCATGTAAGTCAAGAAAATGTGTGAAATAGTCGGACAAAGGGTCTGGGGAAGATTGAGAGCCCCAAACCTCCGTCGCTCCCAAGGAAAAAGTTAAGTCCCCACCCACAATAACATCTCGTTCAGAAAGCCAAGAGCACTTTTCTAGAGAATCCCAGTAACGTTTCTTATCAGCATCAGGACCATAGACATTAATAAGCAACAAGGAACATCCCATCTCAGCTAAAAACATGTTAAGTCTGAGCCCTGATTCAAAGCCCCAAATCCGGTCACATTTACAACTCTTGAGACGCCTGTCGGTGGAAAGTCCCCCAGAGCGGCCCTTTGCATCCATTGCCGCAAAGGACCAAACAGGAAGGATTGTTTCCAACGACAGAACCACATGTTCACTTACCCCCATGGTTTCTTTTAAAAAGATGACATCCAGAATAGTAATCGCAACCAATCTTTTTAAAGACGATTTTTTTGTCGGGCTCACCAGTCCCCTACAGTTGAAGGAGAGAATTTTCATAAGGATACCACTTCTTGGGGTTGCTTTTCTCTAAGCGCCCATTCTATGGAAGATTGTCTGCCAAAGGCCACATCAATCTTGGCTCGATCTTGTGCCAGTAGAAGATGAGATCTCCTACCTCGTCCCTGGGATGAAGACAAAGCTCGAGGGAGAGATCCCAAACCCAACCCAGGAGGATCCTCCACACCGCAGCTATCCAAATCCCTAGATAAAAGAGTCCTATTGCGGAGTGAATAGTGAATCCTAGACCCCTCTGAAGACTGGGTGCCGGAAGACAACTGAGTGTCAGAAAGGGAAGGAGTCCCACAAAAGTCCGAAGAGGTAGGAAAGGAGGTATCAGGTCCCAAGGAGAAGGCTATACCAACATAGGAAGGAACCATTAAACCCGCATCCACATGGGACACAATCGGGGGTAGGGCCTTAGACAATCAATGCACCCCTGAAACCTGATTCGAGGGGGATAAGGGAGTACTAATCGAGGGAGGAAAAAGAGCCCCAGTAGGAGAAAGGGTACAAAAAGCCGCCTCGGGACGAGGCAAGAGGAAGAGTGAAGGAAGACCCACTAAAGAAAAAGCATCCAACCCCAAAATGCCCGACTGAAGCAATAAATCAGAAGTAGATGATGCAACTAGAGGAAAATAAAACTATTGCTTACCCGACACAAGTAGCGATCTTGGGAAAGCCAGTTTTGAAGACTTTTGTACCTTTGCGTGAGCCAAATCTTGATCATCCGGAGAAATACCTGTTGGAGAAGTAGAATGTCGCCTTATGTCCCTACCTGATCTAGATTTTATGAGCAGAACGAAATGACTACAAATTATTAACAGATGCTTAACACAGAATAACAAAGATACAGTAAAACTGGTTTTCTATTCAATAAGGAAATAAGCTAAAACTATAAAATGCAGCAGAAAACAAGCTTGTTGGAATGGTGGTGGCTTATCTCTAAGAAGAGATGTGACGGTTGCGCTCATTCACAAGAAGACGATTACAATGAGGCTCCGAAGGCATTTTTACAATAAACAGGAGTGTCAAAAACCCTAGACATTCAAAAACCTAACCCTAGGAGATGAAGCGCCAAAAGTTGTGTGGGCCCCGTTTGGGTAAGTGAGTACATCAACTTTTCGGGGTTGTAACTTTTGCATACGATCTCCATTTTAGGCGTACGATAGCCCGTTGGAAAGATCTATCCGAGGACTAGAACTATTGACGAAATTTTTTGATTACTACATACTTAGTAAAATTGTCGTTTAGGGCCTCCAAAAAAACGTCGTTTAGGGCCTCAAAACGGCTCCGGAAGTTCAGGACCCGAAAAACTGTTAAAAATAGTAAATTACCAAAATTGTCAGAAAGTTGTTTTGAGCCAGTTGGAAAAGGTGGGTGGCCACTGATATCCACCTAGATCAATCCTCCCTCCTTAGGAAGCAATGGTCTCCATTGCGTTGAGTTCCCCCATCAGATGAGAAAATTTATGTTGAATTTGGCCTCGGGTGAGCCACTTGCCTTGGTGCAGGAGCTACCCTGCTTTGACGACTCGATAAAGCTGGATCCTTTGTTGTCGAGTGCCCTTGATATGTGTGTCCACAGTCTGATCACTGGATGTCTGTTGTATGCAGTCGGGGTTGAGCTTTGTTGGTGTAAGTTGTTTTGCTATGTCTGAGGTGTCCAATAATGGTGGGAAATAAGCTTGAAGGAGGTCCACATTGAACATTGGGTGCAGGCCAAGGAAAGGAGGAATGTTGAGCTTAAAAGCATTATCCCCCACATCCTTGGTGATGGTGTACGATCCATAACAGAGTGGGCGAAGCTTCCGATGGGGTCCTATAAAGCGTTCTTTCTGCAAGTACAACCAAACTTTGTCACTCACCTAAAACTTATGTGGCACCCGATGTTGATTATGGCACTGCTTGTACTTATCATTAGACTTCTATAGGATATCCTGAACCCGTTGGTGGATGTGTTGGATCTGCTCAATGAACCGGGTGGTTTTGTCAGCTTCAGTTGGAGCAGGAGTTGAGTTGGTCGAGGTGATCGTAAGGGGAAGTGCAACATCTATGGGACCCAATGGTTGGAATCCCAACCCCACCTGAAAGGGGTTGTGGTCGGTTGAGCTATGCAGGGCTCGGTTGTAGCTATGTTGGACATAGGGAAGACTCTCATCCCATGTGCGAGGGTGCTTGGAATTATACATGCGCAGGATATGCACGATCATCCGATTTACGACCTTGGTTTGGCCATCTGTCTGGGGCTGGAAGGCCATGGATTTGGTGAGCTTGGTGTCCAGCAGTGACCAGAGGCTCGACCAGAATGTGTTGAGAAATCGACTGTCTCGATCTGAGACAATGGTTTGTGAGATTCCAAAATGTACCCAGACTTGTTCAAAGAAGAGCTTGGCAATGACTTATGCTGTGGTTCTCTTCTTGCAAGAAACTAGAATCGCCATCTTAGAAAAGCGATCAACAACCACAAAAACACAGTCATTTCCCCGCTTGGTGGACAGGAGGCCCGACATGTAGTCCAATGAGATGGATTCCCATGGCCTATCAGGAGTAGGAAGAGGGGTGTACATGCCCTGTTTCTTAGTGGTCGGTTTGGAAATAGCACAGGCAGTGCAGGACCTAATATACTTGTTGACCTACTGTTGAAGTTTCGACCAGTAGAAATGTTTTTGTAGCATCGTCATTGTCTTTTCAACGTCGAAGTGTCCTGCCACCCGATTGTAGTGGGCTTGCCATATCAGCTTCGCTCGCTCACTTGATGGAACACATATATGGCCCAGATGACACAACAACCCATCCTGAAGATGGAAATTATTGACAACTGCGTTTGCACCCAACATTTGGTAGGTGGTGGCGAAGTCCGAGTCTGTCTCATAGAGTTGGGGCCATCCAGAGGTCTCATGGCCGCAAGAGTCTAGCACCGTGGTGAGTGTTGCGACTGGCGGTCTACTGAGGCAATCAACGACGTGGTTGGTGCTTCCTGTTTTATACTTGATGTTGAGGTGGAATTGTTGTAAGTATGTGGACCACTTTTGATGGCGATCATTCTGTAATTTTCCTTGTGTCTGCATGAACTGCAGTGGCTTATGATCAATGTGGATGAATGTCTCATTCCCAAGAATGTAATGTCTCCACTGGTGGAAGGCTTGCACAATGGAGTACATTTCTTTGCCGTAAGTAGGGTACTTATGGACAACATATGATAGTGTCTCACTATGATAGGCTGCAGGGTGTCCGTGCTGAGTGAGAACGACGCCCACAACATAGTCTGAAGCATTTGTCTCGATCTCAAAGGGTTGTTGCAGGTCTGGTAGTGAAAGTACTGGGCCTGAGTACAAACGTTGCTTCAAATCATCAAACGCTTGTTGTTGGGACCAACCCCACACAAATTTTTCCTTACCACCACCCCTGTTTATTTGGCTGAGGGCCCATGCAATATGGGAGAATCCCAACACGAACCTGCGGTAGAAATTGGCAAGGCCCAAGAAGCTTTGAAGCTAAGTGAGTGTGGTTGGGACTAGACAATCATGGATGACTTGGATCTTGGTTGGATCCACATGTATGCCATGTTGATCAACAATGTAGCCCAGGTAATGGACCCTACCCATGCCGAAGAAGCATTTTTCCAAGTTGGCGTATAGCTTGTGCTATCGCAGGGTGTGCAAAACCTGTTGAATATGTTGCAAGTGTTCTGCCCAAGACTTGTTGTAAATGAGAATGTCATCCATATACACCACTACAAAAGTATTAGTGAATGGTCGCATGATATCGTCCATCATCCTCATGAAAGTGGTTGGAGCATTTGTCAAACCAAAGGGCATGACCAACCATTCAAAAAGGCCTTCCTTTGACTTGAAGGCGATCTTCCATACATCTATTTGTTCTATCAGGACATGGTGGTAGCCAAACTTCAGATCAATATTACTGAAGTATTTGCCCCCCGTGAGTTGATCAAGGAGGTTGTCGATTCGAAGAATTGGGTACCGGTTTCTGACTGTGATTTTATTCAGGGCCCAGTAATCAATGCAGAGTCGCCAAGTTCCATATTTCTTCTATACCAACACGATTGGGCTCCCACAAGGTGATGAGATAGGATGGATGTGCCCCTTGTGGAGCATTTCTTGGATCTGTCGCTTGATCTCCTCATTCTCTAACATAGAGCGGCGATAGATTGGCTCATTGGGTAGCGGTGCGTCGGGGGTCAAATCGATGGGGTGCTTGACGTTACAGTGCAGAGGAACCCTGATAGGTGAGGAGAAGATATCTAAGTATTCTTCGACGACTTTATCTACTTGCTTCTGCTGTGTGGAGAGTTCGGCCTGAGAGACCCTAGATGTGGCTGTGATATTTCGCTCATTCTGAGAGAGAATCATGAAGAAGACGAACTTCCTCATCTGAGAGATGACCTTCCTACATTGCTTGGCAAAGATCAAGGAAATAACACTAGGTGGGGCTGCCTTGGGTATCCTATACAATTTCCTGTTCAAAGTAATAATAACACTACGAGGCCTAGACTCATATACAACATGACATTTCCATAAATAAGGTTGGCCCAAAAGAACATCACAAACTTCGAGAGGAGCAACATCACAAAATACCTCGTTTTTGAAGGGATTGATGGCGTACGAAAGTTGGCACTATTCGTTGACATGGAGATCTCTTCCTTGGCGGAGCCATCCAATGGTGTAGGGTTGTGGGTGTGGCGTTGTTGGCAGGGCCAACCGCTTAACAACCTCTGCTGAGATGAGGTTCTTCTGGCTACTGCTATCAACGATGAAGTGCAGTGGGGTGCCTTTTACCCACATCTGTGAATGGAAGAGGCACTCTCCTTCTTCTATCTTGTCTGGTTCATAAGGATAGATCTTGGTGGTAGCAACAGTGGCACTGGGTTCCACATCAATGATCCGTCTTCCCCTTTCTAGTTCTGACTCAGAGTCATAACCCACATCTGATTCAAAGGCTTTCACTTCGGCCACCAACAATTGCTTTGAGCGGCAATCAACAATGTTATGCCAAGGGATCTTATGGAAGTCACACCACTTCCTGGTATCTTTGTTTATCTTCCGGTGTCCTTCTTTGCTTGCGAATTGGATTGATTGTCCTGATACTGTCCATTTTTGCTCTGTCCTTTGTTCTGTGGGTTGCGGTCGTCCTTTCCTGGATTTTGCTGTGAGGGGTTCCCAGGCCCAAATTGCCGCGTATTTTGTTTGAGCTTCTGCTCGATTTTGATGGCATATCGGTAGGTCGCGCCCAAGGACGAGATGTTCAGAAATTCCACTTCGGTCTGGATGTATCTATGCAGAGCACCATATGTCGCTCTGAATATTTGATACCCAGCTTGGTGTGCAAGGTATGGAAGATATTTGTGAACTTTGACACTGCTTGGTCTCTTTCTTGCCGCAATGTGGTCCATTTGGTATACAAGGCGTCATAGCTTCCAACAAGGTAGTATTGTTCCTTAATAACATCCCTGAAGGATTCCCAGGTGGCCATGACTATAAATAACGAGGTTTCCTCTGTTTCCTTTTGCTCACAGAAAGTTTCCCACCAATCTTTGACATGGGAAACAACTTTGAGGAGCGCAAAAGTAATATTTTCTCTATTCGAAAAGTTATTCACAAAAAAATACCCTTTTAGTAGATTCAACCACTTGTCTACACCATTTGCATCTATCTGACCTTCAAATATAGGAATATCGAAGTTTGTTTGTACCTTAAAGGGGGTGACGCCTCCGATCGAAGAAGATGTGTCGCCTGTTGGTAGCCGCCAAAGGATTTGCGCGAAACTATCCATCATCTCGTTCCTCTATTGCGTGAGGGCTTCCTTAAGAAACATTTTGAAAGGATCTCCTGTTCCGTCATCTTTGTTTTCTCCTGCCATGAGAGGTCGCTTGGGCATGCAAGAGCTTTGTTCCTTAAGAGAAACAAGCTCGAGACCCAATTCTTTGTACTTTGACCTCGTTGGGGACATGCATTAAGATGACAAGGAGCAGACCGCTCTGATACCACTGATCCGGATTTTATGAGCAGAATGAAATGACTAAAGATTACTAACAGATGCTTAACACAGAATAATAGAGATACAATAAAACTGGTTTTCTATTCAATAAGGAAATAAGCTGAAACTGTAAAATGTAACGGAAAACAAGCTTGCTAGAATGGTGGCGGCTTATCTCTTATAAGAGATGTGACGGTTGCATTCATTCACAAGAAGATGATTACAATGAGGCTCTGAAGGCCTTTTTACAATAAACATGAGTGTCAAAAACCCTAGACATCCAAAAAACCTAACCCTAGGAGATGAAGCGCCAAAAGTCACGTGGGCCCCGTTTGGGTAAGTCAGTACATCAACTTCTCGGGGTCGTAACTTTTGCATACGATCTCCGTTTTAGGTGTACGATAGCCCATTAGAAATATCTATCTGAGGACTACATCCGTTGACAAAAAATTCATGAAAAAAATTGATGATTTCTACATACCCAAAAAAATGTCGTTTAGGGTCTAAAATGGCTTTGGAACTTTAGGACCCAAAAAACTGCTAAAAATAGTAAATTACCAAAATTGCCAAAAAGTTGTTTTGAGCCAGCTGGAAAAGGTGGGTGGCCACTGATATCCACCTGGATCACTACCAAGGTCCTGAGTTTGTGAGGCCACTGTATGAGAACCCTCGGAGACCCCAGACCCCCTAACCGCACGACCAAACCCCAAGCCAACTCCATCATCCACCGAACCCCGTAGCTTACCCTTAAAGGGCAGTTTACAATCTGTAATGCCATGCCCACAAACATGGAATCTATGGCATCTGAAGGGAATGCCTTCATAATCCAAAGGTTGTATGAAGGAACCATAAGCCGTCTCAATAGTCAAGTCCTTTAGAAGTCTCGGCCGAAGATCCAACCTCACTAAAATCCTAGCCATGGACATAAGGCAAGTATCTTCAAAGGAAAAATCCGCATCAATATTCACCCAATTTGTTTCCAATTGTCGAGAAATGAATTGGGTTCCAATACTGCATAGGGAGACCCGGGAGCCGAACCCAAACAGGGACCACATCCACCCTCTCCCTCTTTGCGTCAAAACTTGGAGTCCAACGCTTAAGAACGATGGGAGTATCGACCATACACCAAGTTTTGGAAAGAACCCAACTGACATCTGTAGAGACTGTAAAGACAAAAGCAAACCATCCCTTTGCTAGCAACCAAATACTAGGGAAGACAGAGAGGTTAGATCCCCAAGATTTTTCCATCCAAGAGCGCAAGAAGGTAGTGCCCAACCATTTCATGCGAGCTCGACCCACCACTGCCAACTTCGAGAACTCAACCACCCGATCCATGTCAATATCTTCACCAAAGACCAGTCACTCTTAGTCGGTTCTATCCCTGGCACACTGGGAGCCACGGTTCGTCGGACACTTTGAAGCCCCAACTTCTTCCAACCGAATGCGTCCACGACCCCCCCCTTGAGCAGTACCTTTGGAACCTGAACAGGGAGGAGAAACAATAGGGATGGAAACCCTTACAGGAGAAGAAGCCCCATCAAAGAAATCATCGACATTCACAACAGGCTCCGAGAATGCACCAATATCAGTAGTATTCTCCAACGGAGAGAAATGTGCACAAGAAACGACCTCTGACAAATCTTTTGGTTGTGTGCCCCAACAGTCGTCAGCAAAAAGAGCCCCAGGCTCGGAACCGAGGCAAGAAAAGTCTCCCTCTGACAGTCCTGAAAGGGGGTCCAACCTAGGAACAAACCCCGACAAAGTAGACACTGACAGCTCATAATCCAAACCACTCGTAAACGACAAAGCAATCTAGGTGTGAGTCCCCAATTCTATGTCAAATGTCAGATTGTTTGCTAAAACCTCTGGGTTCACCACCTCGAGCCCCAATGGGTAATTGCCAGGGGATTCTGGGTCCACTACCCCAGGACCACCCACCACAACTCCCGTCTTTGACAGAGGTCCCACATCCCCAGCTGTCGCCATACCGAACCTCCAAAGGATAGAAAAGGGAGAGAAAACCTACAGAAACCTTGGGTACCAAGAACCTGCCACCTCAAACCGAGAAACCATCCCCAACCCTAAAGAATTTGAGCCACTCACGCCCATGTTCGACCAACCTAGTGCGGGGAAAGGGAGCTCCTAACCACCAACACCAAGTCCTGTCACCACCCGAGCACAACCATCCTCATCCGCCATCACTATAGCTTCCTCGCTCCATATTACATATTTTCTTGATCTTATTAATCCTTACATATTTATATTTTTTTCCTTGGAAAAAAAGCGTAATTTTATTACTTTTAGGAACAAAATTACATTCTGTATATACACCTAAAAAGTGGTGTATTCTGTTACATTGTAGTCTTATAGCTGTATGTTATTTTCTTTGGTTCAAAACTGCTTCTGTAGATGGTACTGTTGTATATTCCTCTATATTACATATTGTATACCTGAAATATATATGATTATTATCGCTTTTCAAAGAAGCTGCTGCTCTTCAAAGTGTTGTTCAAAAACTGGAGGTTTGTTCCAAAAATGGACTGTGCCAATATTCTTTAGTCTGTTCATTGTGGTGCTCAACTATTTTCCATTGGCCCACACCCAAGTTGATCCCTTCTTTCGATCTCTTGTCCGCTTCTTTATTCTTTTCCCTGTAGACATGTTGGCAATCAATGAAGTCAAAATTTGTCTATAAACGTTTTATATCTTCCACCAAACTAGAAAGTCTTATGTTTATACATATTTGCATGCCTTTTATCCAATTTATAACATTTAATGAATCCCCATAGACTTTAAGTCTTCATAAACCTTTTTCTATGGCAAAACCAATGAGTAGTTTGTAACTCATTAGTTCTGCAAAATTGTTGGTTCCTATTCCAAGGCCTAAAGTTGGGACAAAAAAGTGTGTGGATGATAAGTGGAGAAGTCTTCCCCCTCCACAGTGTGTTTGTTGTGAGGCTCCATCAAAAAAAACCCAGGGGGAAGTCCTGTCGAGTACTAACTCTTGTGTCCTTCTGGAGGATGAGCTTGGAGGAGACGAAAAGGAGGAGGGCAGGTGGGCAACACTGTTTGCTGTCGAGATCTCTGATGGGAGAGGTACACCTTTAAAGATGATGGAGTTTCGTGACAGCCAAACTCCCCAAATGACAAAGAGGGGGAGTGCTTTTAGGTGTTTGTAAGACATGTTATTCCACCGCAGTAGCCAGGAATGTTCCAAGTTCCTTCCCTCCCACAAGCACTATAAGTTAAGCAACTTCAAAATCTCCAGCCAGACTTTGAGGATGTAACTGCAGTTTAGAAAAAGATGGGTAGATGATTCTTCTTCTGTTTTGCAAAGAGAACACCATCCAAGTCCAGCAAAACTCCGTTTCTGAAGGTTATCCCAATTCAGGACCTTGTTTCAGAGAACATTCCACATAAAAATCCTGGTTTTTCCTGGGCTTTTGAATTTCCACAGTTTGTTCCACCACCAAACAATCTCCTGTGTATCCAGATGACACTTTAAGTAACCCAACTTGGGTGTGTAGGATCCAGACGGTGCAAAATCCCAAATGAGTTCATCCTCAGTGGATGATAGACGTATTTGTGCAACCTTAAGACCTTGGATAAAGTGTTCTAGTTCTCGTGTATCTTCTTCATTGAGTACCAAACTAATAGGGTCCTTCCATCCCTGAGCCCAAAGTGTGGTGTGATTAGTGTCCGCCAGGGAACTTAGGAAGTAAAAGTCCCTGGAGTGTAATGACTTGATTAATTGTTCGGTAAGTAAATGTTTCCCATCACTGCCTGACTAGGGGTCCAAGCCTATCCTGAGTCTGTTTCCATTTCCAATATTCCAGGCTAAACCATTTTCTATAATCGGAAAATCTTTTATGGTAGCTTTCCAGATCACCAAAGCTCCTTTCGTAGTTTTTGGTTGTCACCTTATCCAGGTCTCAACTGAAACTGGGGCAATGTACTTCTATTGGATAACTTTAGTCCAAAGACTAGTGGTCTTTAGAAGACGTCACCCCCCCTTTGCTGCTAGCGCTTTGGAGAAGTGGAAGATGTTTTTTCAGTCCCCAACCCCCCAAGGCGTTTGGAGTGGCAATTTTTTCCCAGCGGACCCAAGGAATTACATGTGAATCTGATTTTCCATTCTAGAGAAACTTTGAGGAGAGTTTTCTAGCAACATTCAAAATTCCTTTAGGGATCCAAGAGAGAGACATCCAATATATAGGGATGGCTTCCAGAACCAATTTGACCAATACCATTCTGCCTGCTCGTGACAGCCACCGGTGACTCCAAGAATTTATTCTTTTGTCCAGCTTTTGCAAGAGCCACTTCCAGTTTTCTTTTTTGTAGTCATTGGGTTTTAGATTAAAACCCAAGTATTTTAAACCTTTTGCTAAAACTCTTTTTTCAAAAGGAAAGAAGTTAAAATGAATTGATTCTTCTTCATCAGAAAGCAAAAAGGTAGTGAGTGACGATTTTTGATCATTTATTTGCATCCCTGTAGCTTTAGAAAAGAGTGTAATAATGTCCCTTAGAGTCTCAACTTCCCTTCTTGTCCCTCCATTGAAAAGTAAGACATCATCCACGAAAAGGAGATGTGTAAGGGACAGAGTCTGTGAGATTTTGATCCCCAAGAGTTCACCTGAATTGGTGCTTTGTGTAAGAGCTCTGTTGAGTCCTTCAAATACCAGGAGAAAGAGGAGTGGTGACAAGGGGCAACCCTGTCTGAGCCCTCTTTCAGGAGTGAAAAAGGGGGAGGTTGAGCCATTTATTAGAACTACAAAGGATGTTGAAGTAAGACAACTCATAATCCATGTAATGAACGGTACTTCAAAGCCTAAGTGAGTCAATAATAACCGAATATACAACCAACTAACTATGTGAAAGGATTTTAAGAGATCTATTTTTAGCACTGCCCCTTTTAATTTCCTGATCTTCATACTGTATAAGACTTCTTGAGCTATACCTATAGCTTCATGAATCTGTCTCCCTTCCAGAAATCCAAATTGTTGTTCCGAGATATTTTTTGAAAGGATTTTTTTGAACCTTCGAGCTATAATTTTGGAGACGATTTTGTAGGCACAGTTACATAGTGATATTGGTCTGAATTCATCCAGAGTCTCTAATTTATCCATTTTTGGGATGAGAGCTATGAAAGTGGCATTTAGACTCTGAGGGATCCGGCCTGAAATCCTTATATCCTCCACCATTTTCTGCAGATCTGTTCCTAAAATTTAATAGCATCCCAGGAATAATTCTATAGTCCATTCGTCTGGGCCTAGGATTTTATCCTTTTGAAAGCTGTGCAGTACCTCTTGGAGTTCTTTTTCTGTAATTTCACTCATCAAAAGACGATTATCTTCTTCTTCTACAAATCTGGGGAAATATTGGGCCACTTTGACTACTTCCTCTATTGTAGCTTGGTTGTTTGCTTTAAAGAGATTTTTGAAGTAGTTCTTCCCTAAGAGTGACATCCCTTTAAAAGAGGATTCCAAATTTCCATCTTGGTCTTTTAAATGCCAAATGGTATTGACATTTTTCCTTCCTTTTGCATAGGATTGAAAGAACTTAGTATTTTCGTCTCCACTTTCCAACCAGATAGCTCTGCTTTTTAGCCTCCAAGTTTCTTCTATTTCTTTTAGCAACTTTATCCTCTTTTTTTCCAGGTGTAGTAACCTGATTTTTTACTCTGTTGTGCTCAATAGGTCCCCTTCATCATCAGAGAACTTTTTTTGTTCGATTTCGATTTCTTTTAATTCCTTATCTTCTCGTTTTCTTTTTTGGATAGCCCAAGGTTTCACATAATCTTTGATTCTTCTTAAATTTTCAGTAAATTGAAAAGCTGCTGAATGAGCTATGTCTTGTCGGAAGGGAGTCCAGTGTTTCTTGATTAACTTTAAGAAGGAATCATCTTCTAGCCATGTTCTATTGAATTTGAAAGGGCTAGCTGGTTTTTCTGAATCCTGTCTGAGCTCCGAAAATATAGGATGATGATCTGACAGACCTCCAAAGCTGATCTACTGCTTGAAGGTCAGGGAGTTGATTAGAAGAGTATCAAGAATCAAGAAACGGTCAAGTCTTTTTGGCACTCCATCTGTTCTGATTCTATTGTTCTTCCAAGTAGGCTTGAGGGAAAGTGGAGCTAGGTATGAAAGAGAAGCTTATGCAAATTTGTTGATGAAGTAGTTCGCCAAAGGGTCGGGTCTCGCACTGTCCCCCCAAACTTCTGAGGGGCCTAAGGAGAGATTTAGATCCCCCCCTAAAATTAGTAAATCCTTAAAGAAGGACTTTTTCAGGAGTGTATCCCAAAAAGGTTTCCTTTTCAGATAAGGTCCGTAGATGTTAAGTAAATGGATTGTCTCTTTTAGAGCGGGGAGGAGAAAGGTAATCCCAAGACCCGAGTCCAGACCCCAAGTGTTGAGGACTTGAACTTTTTGGGAGTTCCATCCAGTGGCCAATCCTCCAGATCTGCCTACAACATCCACCGTCGTGAAGCTCCACCCAGGAAGTAAGCGCTCCAAGACAACTTCTACCTCCTCCCCAGTTCCCATAGTCTCCTGTAGAAGCAAAAAATCTGGGTGTTCTAAAGAGATCACCCTTTTTAAGGCAGATTTTTTATGGGCTCCTGCCAAACCCCTGCAGTTGAAGGACATGATCTTCATAGAGACACCTTGCCCCTGGGTTTCACTGCTCTAAGTGCCCGTTCAATAGATTGTTGTGTTCCGGCCAGAAGATCCAACTTCGCCTTTGATTGTGCTTTAGACAGGAAGGATTTTCTCCCTCTTCCTCCCCTGTCAGTGGAGGTAATCTCCTCTTTTCCCAGTCCACATACGAATTTTGTTTGTGATCTTAAGAAGTATCGGGTGGAAGAGGATTCCCCCGACTGTAGAGGAGGAAGAGTTTTCTTCAAGGATGCAGAGTCTCTTAGGGGGAGGGGGGGCTTCCAACATAAGAGGTTCAAAGGATCTGTCTTGGCTGGCTGCGGGCGAGGTTATGGAGACAAAATTGAGTGATAAGTTTTCCAGGGCCTCCGTCCAATCCTTACCCTCTAAAGACAAATTATTAATTAAAACAATAATAGGGGGAAGGGGGCAAGGAGTAATACCCGAGGTCCCAGGAGCCGACAAGTCCGGGGCAGTTGTAGAAGCGCTTGTAATCTCCAAGTGTCCATCAATCATCCTTTCATGGGTTGGCATGTGATCCATCTGGGTCTTTTCAGATGTGATCTCCGTAGAAGGACCCGGTTCTGGCGAGGCAAGTGTAGATAATTCCAGAATAGTTTCTTGTCGTCTGCTGCGTTCTGGTGAGGAGGGAGTTATCTTTGCTCTGTAGTAAGAACCCCCTTTTGTTCTTAAGGGTAGATGACATGAATCCACCAGGTGCCCATACTTGTGGCAACGACGACATCGAAAAGGGACATTCTCATAGTCCAATAATTGAGTGTGTATAACCTTCCCACGTAAGGTCAATCTCTTCTCCTAATCCTTCCCTGACATTTAGATTGACCAGAATCCTCACAATTGTCCTTTGTTTAGTTTTTTCAAAGGAAAGATCAACTTCCAGAAACTCCCCCAGAAAATTTCCAATAGCTTTGAAATAATCCAGCACCCAGAACTGGAGAGGAAGGGCTGCCAAACGAACCCTAACTGGAATTTTGTCCATTCTTTCCTTTGTGGCATCAAAAAGAGGACTCCACGGCTTCAACAAAAGAGGGGAGGAATTTATACTCCAATTTCTTCCCAACACCTAATTAGTATCCTCCGACCAATTGAATTTGAAAGAAAACCAATTTCAGCTTAATTCAATAACTTCCGGAGAATACCCCAGTTCTTCTTTCCAGGCCGACTTTGCCCATGAAACTATGGTTTTGTGGGCAAAAAATATGCCGCTAGCTCTCCCAACCAGTGTCTGATTCGTCATTTGCACCACATTGTTCATGCCGACTTCTCTCCCTAGTAGCAGATTGCCCACTTTCCCTTTGGAGGAAGGTCATTTCCTTTTCCTTTTATGTCGTCCTCTGTAAAAACCCCTGTCGTCCCACGGAACCTCTGAGAGTGCTCCGAAGAAAAAGTCCTCTTGTTTAGTGTAAAACCTCGCTGCTCTTCGACGTCTAAGTGGGCCGAGACAAAGCCCTGTGGAGTGGTAAAGTCCAAACCCTTTCGGCTAGAGTCCAAGACGGCGTTTTCGTCAGTCTGAGGTCCTTTCTCCCCCAACCCATAACCAAAGGATTCAAAGTGGGGGGCTACTTCTTCTTGAGTTAGCGAATCCATGGCTAGGTCAGGCGATTCAGTTACTGAGAGGTAACTATCAGAAGTGAGGGTGTTCGAAGCCAGGTACTCGGAAAAAGTCCCAAAACAACCCAAGAAAACGTCTGAGGGGTCGAGAGGGTTCCTGTAAGTGGAGACGAAGGCTCTAGAGATAAGAGTTGGTCTAGCGGTGAGAAACCAGTTGTCGAAAGCCCCAATGAGGGGTCAGAACCACAAAAGGTTAGTGAGGGAGGGAAGTCTGAGCCTTTGTCCATGATTGACCTAGGAGACTGGGAACGGGGGCAGTTACGAGGTTGTGGCGATTAGCAGGAGCGGATAGAGGGATTAGTGGTCTAGGGGGAAGACTAGGGTAAAAAAGGTTAAGACTGTCATCGTCAAAACTATAAAAAAATTCGGAGAAAATCAACCGCAATCTCACTCCCGTGTGCCGGAAAAAACCGAAAAAAATCGCAAACGTCCTTACATATTTATATTATTATTATAATATTTTTTATTTAAAAAAAATTTGAAAAAAATTTACATAAATTTATTTTTTCCAATTTAAATTATATAAATAATATATCTAATTTTTTCCAATTTAAATTATTTAAATTACATTAATAATATATTTATATTAAAAAATGTGTAAATATGCATTTTATCAAGTTTGCCCAAACTTAGATAAGGAAAACACTCGGGTATGGTTATAATATTGTAGCCCAATTTCTGATGAAACATTAGATATTAAATGTTTGGTGCAGGTTGGCATCCATGGAACATAAATAAATTGTGAGCGTCTATATTGTTGGCTTCAATACTCTTTTATACTTTCAAAATCCAAAAAAACATATTTAAATCCGAACACATAAGTGTATGTTGTGTTAGTGTCATTCACGTGTTATCTGTTGGCATTGTCATTTTGCAACCAAGAGTGATAATAGGAGAAATTGAGAATATGAAATCCATTTTGGTAATATATAAATTGAGAATATGAAATCCATTTTGGTATATATGTACTAGAAGGCTTTTTTAGAGATCATATTTTTGTTTTGGCTTTGGATAGCATGGTTGGTTAGTGCATGATTTTTTTTTTTTTAAGATTATATTTTTGTTTTGAATTTAAATCTCATAATCTGGGATGAAATTTTATTTTTTTTAAGATAAAATTGTATATAAATTTTTTTATAGAAATTATACATATAAAAATCATAAATTTACATATAAAAGATTCATAAAAATTGCATCTATAAAAAAATTTATATATAAAAGATTCATAAAAAAAAAATTTAAATTTATTATATATGCACCCGTCCAACAACTACTTTTTTAAACCTAAAAAAACAATACTTAAATATTACATAATATTTTATTCATATTAATTATAAAATTAAAACATATTTAAACATTAAAAACATAAATAATTGGCCAAATTTATGATACATTCTTTAATGCTTTTCTATCTCAATATATGTTACCTTATATATTGTTTCAATATCCATTGACCAATTTCCTATTTCTCCAAATGTCATTTATATTATATGGTTTGCGGTCAAAAGAGTTTAGTTGTATGGAAAAATGGAAGTGTTTGACATATAGGCAAGTTTCAAACATTATAAAAAATGAGGTTGGAATCTAATGGAAGAAATAAATTTGATTCGATATCACTAGAATCTGCTCCATTGTTAAGAGTGTGAAGTTTGATGTTAAAATGAATATAAAATGGTAATTTTGAAAGTTAATTGGATTTAGTTGAGTGGTTTGTGTTGAGGGGTGTTTTCTCTCATCCAAGTTTAATTTCGGCAAGTGACATGTTGAGCTCTTAAATGAGTAAGCTATCCAAAAAAGTTTCAGCCTTTTACAAAATCTGGGACTATCCTGCTGATTTTGATCTTGTTTAGTTTAGTTCATCTAATCTTATTTATCTACATACAAAGAATAATTAAACCAATTAATATGAATTAATATGTGATATCCAATTTTTTCATAACTTTATTTTCTTTTAAATCAAAATTAGGTAATTTTGCAATTACAATAAAATTTGTTTTCTTTTAAATCAAAATTAGGTGATTTTTTGCAATCTCATATGATAAATGCTAAATGCGAGAATAACTCCAAATAGAGAATCCCAACACTCCTGGTACCGTTGGGTATTTCGAGTTGGCAATGGCTCTCATGTGGAAGGTGCACCCATCATTGAGATAAACCCATGTCTCAATTCTCCTCATCTGCCCAACAGGGATTTAAGATATGCCATTTGAATGTCTCACTGCATTATAAAATATGCTTCATGTTGCGCTATTGATTCTGGGATGAATCAAGGCATTTTGGTTTTAACCATTCAATTTGTCACTTGGGTACCCTGGGGAAGAATTGAGAATTACCATTGACAGTTGTCCAGTCGGATGCATCCCATTGAAATTTATCCATCGCATGTCGAATGGCTGGCTCAGTGTATAAAGATATGATTAAGGCTTAATGCTAAACGTACAAACAACAAGAAGAAGATAAGTCTTGTCCTCCAAATTCTTTCCTAATTACTTTCACCTGCTAGAAATTTGATTGAATATGATGAGTCCCATGACGACTGCTTGATCCATTCCAGCTACAGCACGAGACTTAGTACGTCCTCTTCTAACATGATCTTTGTGTGGCTACTTTTCATTTTGCGTGCGCCATTAAATCAATGAATGCTTACCTATATATTATCCACTGTAATTATCAATTAAATTAAACTAGTATATTCTTTAAGCTGGAGAATGGGAATGCCTAAGTAATTAGAGGGAGGTTTAATATTAATGTTGTTAATTCGGATTATAAAGATATTGTGTTTGAATGCTCTAAACACATGTTTCTATTTATTAGAATTAACTTACTTAATTATTTTTAAAAGACATCCATGTTTTTCATGAAGTTATTATTTTCTCAACATCACTTAGTATACTATTTGGTTGTGGATAGGTCATCCACATCATTGGTGAAGTTATGCATTTTAATCGACATTGCTTACTTGAAGTCATTTTAAAACACTATCCATGTTATTGACAAAGTTGTCAATTTTCTTAACATTTAAGTA
>ML824041.1:0-21090 GCA_009831015.1 Picea engelmannii | reverse complement strand
AATGAGAGACAAACCCCTATAATTTCAACATTCCCTTCATACCTAACTTGGTCTCAATGTCCAAAAGGTTAATTGATTTATGTATTGTATGTAGTAGATATTAAGTTTACGTTCACAATAAAAGGGGACCCTCCAAGCATGAGTCATGTGAATTGTATTATTGAGGTCTGCACCTTGGGGACCTAAGGCAGTACCATCAGAAGCATCAACATGTCTCAATGAAGAGAGTGAAGAATTGGGCATGTTAGATATTGGAAATCTTCATAATCATAACCCTTGCATAATTCATAGAGATCTGAATTGCCACTATATTTCTTACATGGTGTAAACACACTGGTAGGGATTTAACATAGTCATGGAGATAAAATATGGAGGTTTAACTTAGATTTGGGCAATGTCAAGTTTGCATGTCTAATCTCGTCACTCACATCTATTTCATATTCTTTTAATAGACAAATGACAATGCCAAAGTGATTGGGAGAAAGAACTATAAAATGAAGCATGAAAGAGTTTATGTCATTTACATTGTGAAGTCCTGATTGAAGTAGTTAGAAAAGATTTTTTTGAAAGATCTTATATTAACAACATAAATGAACTTTTAACCATAAATATTGTGGAAAAATATTGTTGACAATATAATGAACTCTCATTTTTTTTTAAGTTTGATCTTTTATATATCTCATTATTTACATATTTTTTCACATTGCTAAAATAAGAACAAATCCTCACAATAATGAATGAAATGAGGATTAAACAATTCCTAAAACATTATGAGTCTAAAAAATTATTGTGTTTATGACACAAAAATAATTGAAGATGAAAAATATTTTTTCTTAGAATACTCTATATAAAATTTTATAAATCAAATTTAATATATTAACTATGGTCATCATAATAGATAGTTATAATTAATATTATTAATTATATATAATTATTATTAAAAATAATTTATTCTCACTAAATTTCAAAAAAAAAAAGTTTGTAAGCTACTATATAAAAGAGGAGCAAAGCATATTAATCATATTAGAATGGCATACAAAAAAATTAAGTAATGTATATCAAATTATAATGTTTCTCATACATTCTCTTGTTGAATAAATCATTTTATTATACAATTAAACTTGTAAATGTTAAAGAATGAAAAACTTCATCTTTAAAATTTGGTTACTTTTATTAATATAAATATTCTTCATCTTTAAATTTGGTTACTTTTATTAATATAAATAAGAGAATTTTATTTACTAATTTAATATTTAGTTTGATTGTGATCTTAAAAATAAATTATTACTATTATTATTATTATTATAAATTGTATTTTATTAAAAAAATAAAATATACAAATATACAAAAACAAAAAATTAATTTTAAACTAACGTGAATAAGAAATAAAATAAATACCTTTTAATTTTGAAGATATAATATTTAAACAAATTATTATTATTATAAATTGTATTTTATTAAAAAAGTAAAATATACAAAAATAAAAAAATTAATTTTAAATTAAAGTGAATAAGAAATAGAATAAATACCTTTTAATTCTGAAGATATAATATTTAAACAAATGAAAAAACATATTTAATACTTAAGATTTCATCTAATGTGTAAAAATATGGAANAAAAAATATTAAATAAAAAAAAAAAAAAAATTTAAAATTAAAATTAAAAAAAAATACAAAAATGTCAAAATATTTTAAATACAAAATGTACCCAATCCACTTTAATGTCAACCTTGAATTGAAGAGGAAATAGAACTTGTGTTTTGTTTTGAGCATCATGCTACCCCACTCTACATAATGGAATTGAATAGGCATCATTGATTCACTGCAAGTGCCACTAAGTTTATCACTGATCATTGTTTATCTATACCCAATCTCATGAAAGACCGCTTCACAAGGCCGTTGTCTTCAGCCACATATATACAAAGAACCAACATTAAAATCATACGTAACCAGTGAAGATGATTATAAGAAAACGACATGATTCACTTCACAATATCTGATCTCTCTCATAGAACCATGGAATTTGAATCCATGGTTCTATCCAGGCTCGAAGCTCTGTTTTCGGCGTGAGGCGGGCATAGGGAGCGATGGGTTTGCGGATCGAGTCCTCTGCTCAGCAATTTTCTCTTTATGTGGGTGCTCCAGTAGTTCTTTATCTCGTTGTATGTTCACTGAAGATTTTCACCAATTACCAATGCATTGAAGCTATCATAGCCGTGGGGAGGTGGCCATCTGATTTGATTGTTTGTGACTTGGTTGTTTAGTGACTAGACCAATACATATTTATTTAATTTGCAGTAACATGTACCCATGACATAACTCTGGTCTCATTAATTTCTGAAGGCTATGTTGACAGGAATATTTCAAATAACATGAGTAAAGAAGTATAAGAAAGAGGATGTGGCAAGAGGCTATAAATGCAAAAAAATTGGAAAGAAGTTTTTAATGATAATAAGGATGGACAGTAAAGATGGTTTCTCAAAACCTGTTAACCTGTTTATGACATGTTTTCTACAAAGCCTGTTAACATGTTTTTGCAAAAACTGTTGTAATGGACAATAACAATAATGATGGTTTCTCAAAACTTGTCCTTAAAATGCCTTCGGCATAATTAGAGCAAGGATAGAAAACCTGAGCGACAATTTCTCGAGAGGTACCGAACGCTGACTGACAAGATTGGATTGTAGAGGGAACCCTAGATTTCATAATCGCAAAGCTTTATATTCTGTCTGTTTATAGGGTTTAACACTACTTTGGCAGAGGGTTTGCTCGATAAGAGTGTCAACACCGACTTTATAAAGCTAAACATTGGCTTAATCCCACACCCATAACCATCTCCTCTCTGTGCTGTCCCTACTATCACATCGATTTGTAATAGAAAAGTAGAAGACTGAGTACTAAAACCATATACGGCTCAAAACCCTTTAACACTCTAATAGATAAAGTTATCCTAGTGGTGAGAAATCCGAAAAATTCAGTTACGATTAAAGTTGAAATGAGACCAGCGAGGATTTGAAGTGCCCCACCAAAATTTGCCAGCCCGTCTGCGTAGGATGCAATGCATCCCAAAATAAATCTGATTCTGGAGGGGCCCACACGCTATACTTAGGTTTCATTGTATTGTCTGTAACAAGAGGGTCTCAACGGCTCCTTGAATTTCCCTACACAAAAAGAAATGGGTGCGTTCAATGAATATTGGACATGAAACAAAAATAATGCAAATCCGTAAGACACAAGGGGACAGAATGTAAAACCATTTTGAGTCGGATGTTGCAAAATAACCATGGAATATGTATACTGATCCAGAATCACAAAGGTTTCCTTTGCCCTATTGAGCTTATTATAGCACTGCAACTTCTATAAGAATTCTCTGCTGTGATAAACGACAATTCATCCTAACGACCCCATATCTGTTACTGCAAATCGTTCAAAACCCATGTTGTACAAGCGCACAAAATCTGCCGAAAGCTGCTTGATCACAGATTCTAAAAACGAAGGCAGATCCTGCAATTCCATACCGCCAATGTAAATGCAGAATGCAAGCATTGCATACCAAATTGTTACCAGAATAAATCTTCCATGATCCAATTACCTCGACTGTACATCTTTGTTGCAGAATGCAAGAACCGTAAATGTTGCCTGAAACCAGGAAGAAGACAAGCCAAGAAGCATGGAGATTGGTGAAAGCGGAGAACCAGGCCTAGCCTGAAAATTTGCGAGAGATTGAAATTGGTCCATAATCTACACATCCCACAAACAGGACCAAGTGTTGTGTTTGTACTGAATAGGTGAGATGCCACACCACAAATGCCTAATAAGGTTTTTGAAAATATTGTAAATGGGATAGAATTTTTTTCATATCCTTTCCAGATTGGCAGACCATTAACTGCAAGGTGCTCAACTGGCATAGACAGACTTCACCTGGCGTCCTCTCATTTGTGAAAGCGCATTTAACCAGCACGTTGTGCTTGTTCTTTGACAAAAAGATTGATAACATTCTGATTTCGTGATACAATGATTCCTCCTCAATAGATCATTGGCCATCAAAACTTTAGACTCGAGCAATCTATCTCCGGTCAGCTCATAAATGGAGAAACAAAGTATAAGGCTCTCCACAGTTGGATTTGAAACAGAAAAGATTGGAACACCAATTTTATAGTTCAGCTACTCTGAACACTGATATTGACTAATCTACAGTGCCTTAATACACAAATTGAAAGGCCCAAATTTTAAAATATGACCCACAGAAAATTGATTAGTGTTGAAGAATGAACTGCCATTACAGGTTCCTTCATTTTATTTTGTTATGAGCATTTATTTTCTCTCTTATTAGTCCCTGCCTTAAGGCAGAAGGGACTATTGTAATCGATTTTTCCCACTGGCATTATTTTATACGCAAACCAACATTTTTATTTAGTGTTATCCTAAGTATTAACTTGAACATTTATTAGGTAGCTATTTTACATCCAATAAAATCTTTCAAATTTTATCCATAACTTTACTTAAACCAATCATATACTTCATAGTCTTATTTGGCCTCATATCTAGGCGTATGCCATTTTTCTAAAGGATTTCCTTATGTTTAAGGATAGTATAGTCAAACATTTAATGTTAAACGATTAATGTTATATTCTACTTAACATTAGTTACAGTAACATTTTGTTGTAAGAAGTATTTATGATTTATCATCACTACTATATTTCAGACTGCTGACAACTTTTTAATGCTTTGGACATTTGGGCTTTCATAGTTTATCTGGATCACACACTCACATGCTCAGTGACAGCTGGGCTTCAACCATTTCACCGCCTCCTAGCACCATCACCATTTGGTTGTTTTCAAATAGCACCATGGCTTTCATAGTTTATCGAGATCACACACTCACATGCTCAGTGACAGTTGGGCTTCCACCGTTTCACCGCCTCCTAGCACCATCACCATTTGGTTGTTTTCAAATAGCACCATGGCTTTCATAGTTTATCGAGATTGTTGGAGGAATTAATTTCTACCTACCTCATCAACCACCTGTTACTGTTCCTCCACAGTCTTCCAAGACGTTTCTTCCACTGACATATTTCCTACTCGGAAAACCCTTTGGACACTCGAGAGTCTTCCAAGGCCTCTATAAATAAAGGCAAATGTAAACATTTTGAATCAAGCAAAGATCAGTTTCTGTTTTATTCTTCTATATTATTTTTCTGTGCTTCGTCCCCTTCATTTGGTATAAGAGCACAGGACTGGGCTAACTCCCTCGCGGAAGGGCCCAGGATCCTGAGAGGAGTCGCCCAACACTGGAGAGAGCATGCAGAGTGGTACTTTGCTTTAGAGCACGACGAGAAGTGGTCTAGTGCGCTGGGTGGTTGTGAGCTAGAGATCATGTAGTGGTTCGTGGATTCGATCAAAGGACAGGAGCGCGGTCTTGCTGGTATGCAAGGCCTGGTGAAGAGTCGATGCTTAGAGCAACTGAAAAAGAGGAAAAATCATGAACGTCCATTGAAAGACCGGAATACCGTCGAGGGAGGAGGAAAGCACGAAAGGGAAACTTCTCCTTGGAGGCGTATTCAAGGAATTTGCTCTGCGCTTGTCAAATTTCTTCCCAACAATCTCAGTCGGTCTCTGGCGGTATCTATATATACAGTTTTAATTGACGGCCAAAAGAATCTTGATTTGGCTTGTATTTCTGCCTGAAGTTGTTGGAGATTTCAAGAATTTGTGCCGGAAGGGTTTCGTCGAATTATTTTTCGTAAGTAAAATGTTTGGAGCTCATTCCCCTAAGAAGAGTGACAACACTAGGTATTATGAAATCCTGGGAGTGCCAAAGAATGCTTCACAGGATGAATTGAAGAAAGCTTATAGAAAGGTCGCTATCAAAAACCATCTGGACAAGGGTGGAGATCCATAAAAGTTTAAGGAACTTGCTCAGGCGTATGAGGTACTTAGTGATCCTGAGAAAAGAGATATTTATGATTAGTATGGAGAGGATGCACCCAAGTAAGGAATGGGTGGCGGTGGCACCATCGAGGGAATGAAGTGGAGGCTCTCTCGAAAGGATATGTTCAGAGTGGAATTTGCTAGGAAGCCTTGAAACTGTTTGTTGAAATGGAAGAAAATGGCGTGCAACCTAATGAATTTGCTTTCGCCACTGTTGTTAAGGCTTGTGCTAACCTGGAAGATGTAGAGATATGAATAGGTGTTGTGTTAAATGTGTCATCTTCCCAAGGGAGAGTTGAGTCAACTGGTGTAAATGTCTTCCATGTTTTAGTAAGGTGAGAACTTCATTTTGTAATCGTAATATGGCTGAAGTGTTCGAAATGCATTGTTGAAAGTGCTTGGAATGGTCATGTGGGGTTCACTTTTAGAGAAAACTGAGTCAAGTTGTAAAAGTCGAGAGTCAAGTTCAAGTGAGAGGTCAAGGTCAAGTGAATGAATCTAAAAGTTTTGTAAAAAGGAGTCTTGAAATGTAAAGTCATTACATTAATCTCAAGAAGAGTCAAAATGAGTGCTACTTAAAGAGCGAGAGTATGTTTGTTAAGACTAGTCAAAAGTTGAGTCCAAATCAAATGTTAAAGTGATGTAAAATCATGGCAAGTGGTGCGTCAATTAAGTTTGCCAATCCATTGCCATAGGTTGTCTTGTTGGATATTGATCAACTCCAACAAGAAACATATCCATAAAGTATATTGAAAGGAAAAACAAGATGCAAGAAGCAGTGTAAAACAATAAAAGACAGACTCGTGATGCAAAAGACAAAGGGTGATAGAAGACAAAAAAATAGATGGTGAAAGACAAGGAAGAAAGACTCTCGTTGGAAGAGGTAAAGGACAAAAAAGACTCCAGATGAAGTTATGTAATGCTTAATGAAATGGGCATATGTAATAGGCTTGTAATTTGTTGGGCATTTAGTAAAGAATGTGGAATTTTTGTACCTGAGATGAAATGATGCATATATGTTGTAAGGGGTGCATGATCGGTAGTACTCGACACCTTAGAGGTTTTTTGGTCCAAAGTTGTAAGGCTTAGCCATATGCAAGGCAAGCTATATTCCCCAAGTGTTTAGTAAGCCTTGTTGAGTCAAGCCTACATGGATTAGAGTGATCATGTAGCATGTATCCCTCTTAGGCATAAAGAGTGGATGTGGCATCAAGCTATGGAATTAACCACTAGGTAGGTACAGGGGTGATAGGTGTACTCGTATCTAAGTTTGATGGTGATCGGAGAAGTTAGATCTTTGATTAAGGGGAGGAATGTGAGATTAAGTAATCTCAGAGTGTGAGTTGGTTGGGACCAAGTTATGACTAAAGGAGTCTAATGTATTGATTAACCATGTACGTGAAAAGGATACCTAGAGAACTGGTGAGTACAACAGATGGTACCCATGTATCTCGATAGATGGATCTCTTTTGATATGGACATAAATGATCAGTTGTTTGCAGGTGCAAAAGAAAGATGCAAAAGTTCAAGCATTAATCAATGTTATGCAGGTACAAAGAAGAAGCAAAAAATGTTTGAGGATGAAACTCAAGTGACTATGTGTTGTGTAAATCAATTTCCCCATCATGCAAGGTTCGTAGTCAGCCAAAACCACCAGTAAGCAAAGTTTGTGGTCAACTGGAAACCACTTGGTGTGATGGTTCTTGAGCATTGTAATGGTTAGGGGTAAGCCTTAAAATCCCAAGGTGATTTATGATGAGGGAAAGCTAGTAAAATAAAGTAGAAAATTGAAGGAAGCCCAACCATACGAAGATAGAAATTGAAGATGATGACATGACTTAGATAAAGACCTAACCAACTCGTTAAGAAAGAGACATTGCAGATCAAAGGAGCAACTTACAGACATATTTACAAAGGCTTTAGCACAAGACCAATTTGAGTATTTAAGAGAAGCATTGGGCATTATAAATATTGATGTAATTAGTAGTAGAAATTAGGGGGAGTGTTGGAGGAATTAATTTCTACCTACCTCATCAACCACATATTATTGTTCTTCCAGAGTCTTCCACACGTTTCTTCCACCGACATATCTCCCGCTCTGAACGCTCGAGAGTCTTCCAAGACCTCTATAAATAGAGGCAGATGTAAACATTTTGAATAAAACAAAGATCAGTTTCGGTTTTATTCTTCTGTGTTATTTTTCTGTGCTCCTTTGTTTTTGTCCTCTTCAGGGATCACACACTCACATGCTCGGTGACACAGCTGGGCTTCCACCGTTTCACCGCCTCCTAGCACCATCACCATTTGGCTGTTTTCAAATATCACCATCACACTATCTTCAAACATATATTCAGATAAACATATATTCAAATATTGAATTTGTGTATATGGTCCTCGAGAGATCAAAATCTGATTATTTTCTCATGCAAGAAAGTATTTTGAGTATTTTGGAAATAATAGTATTTACCTGGGCAATCCATGATTCCAGATCTGTGGACGGCTGCGGATTGAGAAATAAACCCAGACGATTGCGGATTGTGGACGGCTGCGGATTGAGAAATAGACCCGGACGACTGTGGATTGTGGACGGCTGCGGATTAAGAAATAGACCCGGACGACTACAGATTGAGAAATAGACCCAGATTAAACTGATTCGCAGGAAGAGCACTGCCTTAAACCATGAACAAGAGAAGGATCCTGGAGACATGGTGGGCGACGTCTTCCCAGTCGTTTTCAACTCGTAGACATCCATCAACGTAGTCACCACACCAACTCTAGCGTCTTCGACGTATGCTCTTATGCCTTTCCAGCTGGTTACAAAAGCTGTTGGTGAGACTACTGGATTTGTTTCTTCCTTTGATGACCAAGGAATAATGTGCATGCCAGTAGAAACGTTGTCCATATCACACCCACCATAGTCACCACACCAGCTCTGGCGTCTTCGACAACGTATGCTCTTATTCCTTTCCAGCTGGTTACAAAAGCTATGCTCTTATTCCTTTCCAGCTGGTTACAAAAGCTATTGGTGAGACTACTTGATTTGTTTTCACCTGGCTACAAAAGCTGCTGGTGGGACTATTGGATTTGTTTTTGCCTTTGATGGTCAAGGAATAATGTGCATGCTAGTAAAAACATTGTCCATATCACACCCAGTAGAAATGAAGGAAGTAGCTTTGAGGCACAAAGAATCTCTGCTCCATGAAAAAATATATACATAAATCAGAACCAATCAAAAAATGCATTTTAGTCTTCATATAATATACTTGTGTATGCGTTACTTATTAATTGTTCTAATGCATACTCACAGGTTTGGAGGGGGAGGAATAAGTCATACGTTTCCCTCTGCTTGTGAAACTCAAGAGAAGCCTGTGGAATGAAGTGAATGAGCAAAAAGGAATGGAGGCAATGAGTATTGGATCAATGCCACAATCCACGAGTAGACCTTGCTATTACTTACTCCACTTAACCCTGGATAAACCTGTTGTCTGTACTGAAACCTTGGTCTCACACGAGATAAACCCTGCCGATTGTACTGAAATGTTATAAACAAATATCCATTATTCCTTATGTAATTATCCATTTCTTTAGTTAAAGTCCTTTGGACAATCATAAATTGCTCACACATCTACCTAGTTGGCATACAAGGTACCTGCTGTAGTTGCTGATGGGATTTTGAACTTGTGACCTCTGGAAGTTCGAGAACCGAAGGAAGTTTGGAAACCAACTGAGCTACCCAACAATATTTTTTGCATTCTATGTCAATTGAGTGAATTTCACAATCCAAAGCTAGATATACAAATTCTATTCAGCCCTACTAAAGCGATGCCATCCTTCACACAATTAAAAGAATAGCATTGCAGAGTTTAACAATAATAACTTCTACATAATAATTGAGATTTAGTTGATTGGTAATTTTCAGCGGTGTCCACAAAACATTGATTTGGGGAAACAATAAACTCCAGGTTAATCCTATTATGAGAGTGATGGGCGCCACCGTATAATTCAATAAGGGAATTGTCTTCAACCTAAAAAAAAATAGCAAAATCTTTACCACACAGAAATAGGCAAGCCATRACATCATCTACATTATTCAAGATCGAATTAGAGCGGTTGACCATCAATGTTCTTAAACACTGAAAATATAGATTAGATAGGGAATTTTGCAATGCTCCACGGAAGTGTAATGCAATCTTTCTTTGAAGACCAATAGAGGAAGTTGGCATTTAATGTATGTCAAGAAAAAAGGAGAATTGAACTTAAAATCCAGACCAAGCCAAGGTAGAGAGAAAATAAGGAAACCCATCTGTAAATAACGATAAAGCCTCTGAAATTTGAATGTTTCATGTTCTTTGAACGCAGTGGCAGAAAGAGCCAGTCCCAATAGAACTATTGATTGAACCTAGGTCTATCCGAGGGTGAGGGTTAACCAAGAAGTGTTGGCATTCTAAGATAGAAGAAAGCTTTAGTTTGTCACCACGTGCAAATCTGCGGTGTTATTGAAAAACCATTGTCAGCATGTGCTACGATGTGGTGCTATTAGAAAGAAAGAAAGAAAGTAAGTATTTTTAACGTCCACGAGGCTAAAAATAGCCTATGGGACAGATTGTTTTTCCATCTGGCTTTTGCATTCGGCCCTTTTCCTGTGAAGTTTTACAATAATCGCTTCCAGCTTCTCAACAAACTCTTCGCTGAATAGATTATCCCAGGAATTAGCTGCCAGAATACCTGCATAATTTTCCCTGCTGTCTTTGAGGGCCTCACATTCTAAAAGGGTATGACCCAAAATTCTTGAAGGGTGTGTTTGGGCCAAGTGTATTGTATTAAGCAGTTAACACGGATGATCCAAAACATGTGTTGCTCGTGGAAAACCGCAACCATGCATAACAATATATATTTTTATTCATGATGTTAATCATCTTATCATATATTCATATCTTAATATTAGGCATTTCAAGACTATTATTAATGACATATCAACATCGATAGCACATATTGATTTGTTTAGATTTGAAACTTATGAAGCTCATCGATTTGTTTAGATTCAAAACTTATTTGAGGCTCATTGATGTACTCAGATAAGCTATTAGTAAATGAGTAATTACCAGTTGATACAAATTTGAAAATTAAAGAAAGGGAATTCCGGACTGCACACCCAGTTCCTCCTCAAATATTTTACAATTATAATAGATATGCACACCTAATTCCTCGTCAAATATTTTACAAATATAATAGATATGCTTATTTTCTCTTTCTAATTTCTCACACAACAAAAAAGTCCAGTTACAATGTTTTTATTCCTATTGGAATGTTTCTTTTAATGTTTTTTATACCTATTGGAATGTGTTTTTTAAGAAATCTAATCCGTTCAGCTCTTGATATTCAATACATGGAAGGTATTGTTTATAGTCGAACCGTGTCACTAATTTATAAATAGCACGTCCCTCTTTCCATCAGCTTTGTAGTTTTTTCCAAACATGGCTCATAATTATGGATTGCATGGGAAGTTCATTTGTTTTATAGAAAGTATGCTAAATAATTTTGGTTATTATCAATTACATGTGTTTTCTAGACTTACTAATTCAACACCTTGAGTTTGTAGTTATGAATAAGCAATTCTCATCATCCACTTCACTACACCCATTCCATTGCATTTTCTTTTGGAATGTCTTACACCAAAGCATTGCATGAAAAGTTAAATATCCTCCTATGTTAGGATGTTATTCTTGTTATTATCAATGTATTTTTTAATGTAAAAATTGTCATTAGTTCAACACCTAATGTTTGAAGTGATTAATAGGATATTTTTAGAGACCATTTTCGTCGTTCTAGTTCCCCTATACCTTTCAAAATTATAGTCTTTCTAAGTATGTTGTAGAATAAAGTATAGTATGTGTTAGGATATTTAAACACTTAGGAGTTAGTTAAAATCTACTTGGTCTAATATGTCGTTAGGTAAAAGTGTGTTTCTTAGTGTGCTTCTTTAGTATGCATTTGTAATTAGGAAATTCGACGGTCACGATATGTACCTGACATAGAGTGATCCGACGGTTCATACTCTCCTCGATCTTAACGACCATTGATCTGTGGCTTAACACCCGATTGGTCCATGATCTCTATTTAAAGAGCATGGAGGGTCATTTGTCGATGATCAATTGTGAGAAACTCTCTTGTAAAATCTCTTTGTAATCTTTTTCTTTGCATTAATAAACTGCTCCAAGTGGACACCCGATTGGTCCATGATCTCTATTTAAAGAGCATGGAGGGTCATTTGTCGATGATCAATTGTGAGAAACTCTCTTGTAAAATCTCTTTGTAATCTTTTTCTTTGCATTAATAAACTGCTCCAAGTGGCTGTGTTGGCTGGGGCCGTGGATGTTTCCCCGTAGAGGTTTTACCACGTGAAAACATTGGTGTGTTGATCTTTGATCTGGTTATGTGAGTGCCGTGGATGTTTCCCCGTAGAGGTTTTACCACGTGAAAACATTGGTGTGTTGATCTTTGATCTGGTTATGTGAGTGGTTGTCAAACAATATGGAAGTGCAATCCCTATTTGACACTTCTTCTCCTCATCCATCTTATGTTGTATCTTTCTCATTTATTATTTTTCTTTTAATTGGCCACTTTTCTAGAAAAAAGATTATATTTCTCAAGCCATTTATACACAAATTTGTTTCATCTATACACTTTTAGATGTAGTAAAACATTTTACTAATAACTTTATTGCAGCAATAGTTACTGTAGCAAAACATTCACATTGTTATTGTAACAATGAAATGGAAACAAAACAACTATAAAGTGCATGAAAGTGAAATGATCAGTGTAGCTTTTTTGGAAACACAAATGAACATTAAGTATCCTTCCATTAAAATTAAGTATTCTTCAATTAGGATTGATTGCCTCATGAATTCTCTCATAAATAAATATTATATAGTTTATATAACATATATAAACTATATAATATTTATATATAAATGCATTTCTCAAAAGAAGGGCCAAACCATTAATGTAATGTGGATGTTGTTTAAATATTTGAAAAAGATTGAAAGGAAGAACACTCACTCGTTAAAATGTATATAGGGAAACTCTTCCTTAATATGCAGGGACTAAGTTGCTTTGCAACATATGCTTGTTTGAAATAAGGATATGCAAGATTCTACAAAATAGCCAATAGAAGCCAACAATATTTTGCAGATCTCCCTGAATAGGCTAACATTCAAGGAATTCACAACCGGCAAGAACTTGGTAACAAGAAGCAGTTTTGTAACTTATAACTGCAATTTGGGGGACTTTCAGGAAAATGGCTATGCGTACCATTTGATACAAGATCAAGCAGAGAGAAAACTTCAGGCTAGAATCCTATGACCATATACTATGTCTAAAATTGACGAACACAAAGATGCATTTACTAACCTCGAAAAACAGCTCATTGTCATCCATGGCATGTAAATCCAAAAGCCCAGCACCAATCGTCCAAAACACATGCTGTACAAGCGCACAAAATCTGCCGAAAGCTGCTTGATCACCGATTCTAAAAACGAAGGCAGACCCTGCAATTCCATACCGCCAATGTAAATGCAGAATGCAAGCATTGCATACCAAATTGTTACCAGAATAAATCTTTCATGATCCAATTACCTCGACTAAACCTCGTGGTTGCAGAATGTAAGAACCGTAATTGTTGCCTGAAACCAGGAAGAGAACAAGCCAAAGCCAAGACACATGGAGATTGGCGGTAGCGGAGAACCAGGCCTAACCTGAAAGTTTGCGAGAGTATAATGTGAACCAGGCCTAGCCTGAAAATTTGCCAGAGTATAATGTGAATGTGAAACCCGATTCGCTCTGAATATCGAATAACTAGGACAGTCAGAAATTAAATTGCACGTACCGTTTCAGATAGAAAGTACATTGCAGCGGAACCCAATAACTCTAGGAGAATCGAAAAGGAGTGGGCTAACTTGGGAGAAATCTTTCCTCCCGATTTAGTTTTTTGGCGTTTTGTTTTTAAATTTTGGGTCAATTTTGGATCGATTTTTTGACCATTTGGGTTGGTTTAAAATGGGACATAACTCTTGGAGTAAGATTCTGAAAGATATGGAACATTGATCCATGCGAAACTCAGCTTACCCTGAAAATTTGGCCAAATTCCAGCCCATTTTTTTCCCTGAAAAACAAAACTCAGGAGGAAAGATTACTCTCGAGTTAGCTTACTCCAATTAGCTTACGGATTAGCTGAACTGAAAATATAGAGCTCTGTTTGCACGCTTGACATAAATTCCAATGAGCCTTAACCATACCTTTTTTTTTCAATAGAAAAATTGCACAAAAATTATATTAATAATAATTTTTTAAAACATCATCTGAGAAATTAAAAGGCTGACAAGGCTTACACACTTGGGTCTTCCCAAAACCTTTCCCGAAATTAAAAGGCTGACAAGGCTTACACACTTGGGTCTTCCCAAAACCTTTCCCCAACATCTAGGAGAATAACAAACCTGTCTATTCTTTCCTTCAGAGGAAAAGCGAAATAAACCTCTCAAAATGAATGGATTCCATAATGATAAAATTCTAACTTAAAAAATTAACAAAGTCCTAGATCCCTTGCCAAAAAGAAAAAACAATCCAGGATAAAATTGAGACGAATGAAATCAAAGGAATTAAAAGATATCCTCAAAGAGAGTAGGCCCCGCATTCTCTCTGTCCCAAGTGAAATATGCCAGCCTTCCTTTTACTACCAAGAGGGTTTGCTTTGACATCTGATTGGCCACTCTATTTGATTCTTTGAAAATATGATGAAAATGAATAGATTGGAAAGTGGGGATTAGATCTTTAATTCGGTGTTTCCATGCTTCAATGTTGAATGCTTGAAGCTTCCCTTTCTATTCAAGCCAATCTCTTAAAACCTTCGAATTCCCCAATACTTGTATAAATTGAAGGTCCAATAGCTTGGCGATTATAAGAGTAGCCTAGGCACCTAACAATTCCGCTTTTGTGTTTGACCCCTCGCCACAATTTAAAAACCAACGATAGACTGAAGAGTTTGTGCAAATTATAGTACCTCCAGCGCCACAGTTAAATCCTCCAGTGACAATAGCTCCATCGAAATAAGCTAAAGAGAAGCATGCTTTCATCAGGATCAGCTTCTGTCTTAAGATAGGAGAGACCTGTGCTGGTGTAGAAAACTTAAGAGATCCTAGAATCTTAAAGAAAACAACCCAGGCCGAGGGCGAATGACCTTCAAAAATAGTTTTATTGCATTCTTTCCATAAGAATCAACAAATCAAAATCGAAATGTGTTTGGGAGCTTGCATGTTTGATAACCAATTGTTCATATAGTCTATCAGGGAGGTACTGACCCAATGATTGTTGAAATTTAATGCGAGTGCACATTTAGCCCACACAGACCGTGTGAAAAAACAATCGATGAACAGATGATTTGAATCTTCCGCCCTTTAACAACAGTAACCCGACCCCATCCATCCTTTCCTCTATAGTGAATCCCAAGTTAATATTTTATTTCGTAAAGCTAACCAGAAAAAAAGAATGACTTTCAGTAGTAAATGCCATTTCCAAAAGTTTCTTTGCTAGCCTCTCCACACTAGAATCTCTTCCAAGGAAAAGATAGCTTCGTAGATGTTTTTAACAGTTAACTCGCCTTTGTTATCACCACCCGACCAAAGAAGTGATTCCTTCTCAGTTGCCTGAATAGATACACCGATGCCATTCAGTTCCCTGGTAAAATTGTCCCAATCTTTCGCTATCAACCCTGTCAGACCCAGTTCTGTGCTACTCATCCACAATTCGGCCACCGTGATCAGGTTCCTAGCCACCACTGCATGCGCAAGTACATAAAGACGTTTTTGATTTAATTGGTTTATTGTCTCCTTAAAGAGGAAGGATCTTTCACCCAATCCAAAAATCATGTCCCTCCCTATTAAAATATGAATTCCCGCACCTGGTCTCTAGCTAATCCAGTGGAGAATAAAAGGAATTGTGAGCACCAGGCTAGACCAAATCCTTGAAGCTGATTTAGTAACATGTGAAGGCTTCCTAAGCCAATTGACAAGAGAAGTATTTTGCAAGTATTTTCCCATCACCACTCGATGCCAAACACTGTCCTAGTTCAATAACCTCCACATTGTATTGGTGTTTAAGGCTTTATTGAAAAAAAGGAGATTTCGAAAACCCCAACCCCCCAACTTTTTTGGTCTAGATAAGGCCTCCCACCTGCATAAATGATAGTGCTGGGTCTTTGAATGACCATTCCATAGAAAATAGAACATCACTTTCCTAATCCTACTCAAAACTAAACGAGGCAACGCTTCCATTGACATCCAGAAGACCGATTGGGTTTCTAAAACTGCTTTAACCAAAATGTATCTTCCTCCCAATGACAACCAACGATTATACCATAAACCAACCTTCTTTAATAGTTTTGCAATTAACCAATCCCAGTCACTTGCGCGTTGTGCCCCAATCTTCAGATGGAAACCCAAGTACTTGAATCTGCGAGAGAGAGGACTAAAGGAGAAAGGGAGAATTTGTTTGAAAGGATCTAACTCAGCCTCTGTGAGTCCTTCAAATAGAATAGAAGTCTTATGTTGGTTCAAAGACAACCCCGATGCTTTGCAAAATAGACCAAGAAGCCTAACTATCTCTAGCCAATCACTGGCAGAGACCTTTGACATAATTATTACAACGTCCACAAATAGGAGATGTAAAATATGTATCATCCTCGAAACTTTTACACCGGTAACTGCTCCTCTTGACAAACTGTCTTTCATCAATAAATTGAGGCCTTCCATCACTAAAATGAAGAGTAACGGTGAAAGTGGACACCCTTGCTGAACCCCCCTGCCACTTCTGAAGAAATCCGTAGCCTCTCCATTTATTAAAACCGCAAAGGAGGAAGATGAGATGCAAGACATTATCCAATTTGTCATTTCTAGCCCTACTACGATTTTTAGAAGGATCAACCTCAGGAAATCCCTGTCAATACTGTCATAAGCTTTGTTTAGATCCAATTTTAAAACCAATGCTTTCATGCTTTTCTTCTTTATACTGTGCAAACTCTCATGAACCATACCTATGGCATCTTGAATACGCCTGCCTTTTAAAAACACCATCTGTTCAATGGAAAGTGTCCTCGATAGGATGGGTTTTATATAATTTTTTAGATTATTTTGTAGCAAAGGTTGCATAAAGAAATCGGTCGAAAATTGTCAAAGGAGGTAGAGTTATTAGTCTTTGGAATCAAAGTCAGGAATGTTGAGTTTAGGCCTCCCGCAATAGCACCTAAGCTTCTGGATTCTTCCACCATAGCAAGGACATCTTCCCCTACAAGATCAAAGAAAGAAATAAAGAGTTCAGCTATCCAGCCGTCCAGACCCGGACTTTTATCTTTTTGAAATAGGAACATGACATCTATTATTTCCTCCAATGTAACCTGTTGAAACAAAGTGTTTGCCTCCTCCTCAATAATCATCCGCGGATAGGAATCTATAATCTTACACTGTTATGTTATACTCTGCTCAGTTGGCGCTTTATAACAGTCCTTGAAGAACTTTACCGCAACTTCCTTTATAGAGTTTTGATCGTTGACAATGTCCCCAAATGTGTTATCAATTTGCCAAATGTGTTTTTTAACTCTGTTGTAGCTTGCATATTTGTGAAAATATTTTGAATTTTTGTCGTCATTGTCTAGCCACAATGCCCTGCTACACAGGCACCATTGTTCCTCATCTGCTCTTAGAATCTCATTTCTAGTAATTTCCATTTGCCGGAGTGAAAATGCAGCTGAAAGATCAGTCAGATCTTCTCTCCATTTAATAATTAAGTCTTTAATATCTTTTTCCATAGATAACAACTTTTCCTTTCTTCTTTTCAGAAACTCTTTGTGCCAAGCTTTAGTATGAATTTTAAGTTCTTTTAGTTTCCATAAGATCCTTTTTTGTTTACCTCTTTCAATCAGGAAGATTGGCTCATTCCACAACTTGAAGACAATATTCACGAATTCTTGTTCCTTTATCCATTGCGGATTAAATTTAAAGGGGTAGGTTTTGTAAGCAGGAGTCAAGTCGAACTGCAGCAATACTAGCGCATGGTCTGAGATGAACGAGAATTCAACCCATGACCGATAGAGTCCAGTGTCTTGTAAAAGATCTTCCGCTACCAAGAATCTATCTAGCCTCCTAACAACCGAGCCTTGACCGGTGCGCCCATTTCTCCAAGTCGGCACCAGTTTATCGGGCTTTATGTCAATCAAATTGTATGAAGAGAAGATCGATCGATAGAAATCCTCTGAAAAATCAGACCCAGGGAGCCCACCCAAGGAAGGGTTATCAGGTCCATCTTAGAGCTCTTAAATTATTTGCTAGAGTCTATTGTTCGCAGCATTGTTCGTAATATTTGTTCACTTAATTTTGACCTTCCAACACACAAAAAAAATTTCATGGATTTCTAGCGTATTAGATCTTGAAAATAATGGTGCCTTCACTTAGATCTAGAACTTCCATAAAAGTTTATGTTTCAAATGACTCGTAGCAATATCAAATTTGAAATTTCACGTGATTTCCTAGTACATATATTGTTAACACTACATTTTTTGTGGTATATTCTAGAATTTGTCTTTTCCTCATTCGAGGGACCCTTTTGAGATGCATTTGCTACTTGGAATAATTACCTACCCTACCTCCATGAGATCGAATTTAATTATAATCTAGCTTTTCCCTTACAACGATAATTCTCTATTTTTTTCCTGATGCTTAGGCCCAACTACCTTCATCTTTAATTTTTTGAGTTTCGATCTATATCTGTCTGTGTTTTTGCACCTTGTGTTTACCCAACGAGTCGTCTCTTGCTCAGCGAAGTTTCTACTCTTCACCTTTGCGTATCTTGTTTTGCACCTTTCTCCCAAACATGTATCTCCCCTGGCAGTTCTTTTCCCTCAGCGATTTTTAAAGGTTATTAATCCCTACGTTTTTTTTTACCCTCAGCGATTTTAGGCTTAATATTTGCCCAAAAATCCTTAAATCTCCTTGCGTTCAACTCTAGAATAACCTCTGCAATTTGCTTACGTAATACCTAACATTTCGTTTTTATTCTCTCTCAGTGATCTGTAAAATGTGTACCCTCTAAGATTTATTCTCTCAACAATTTTATAAAGGTATATCTCCTGCGTTTTCCCTTGATCCCCTCTGTGTTTTTCCCATCATCACTTTCCCAACGATTTATCTTTTACTCTCTGCGTTATTGGTTGGAATGATTCCAAACACAACAATCAATTCATTTCCCAACGATTTTCTTTTACTCTCTTCGTTTCCGGTTGGGAAGATTGCAACACTGCGATCAATTTATTGATCTGCGATTGTATTTAATCCCTGCGTTTTTCACCTTAACGATCGTGCTTAGATTATGCGCTTATTCCCTTGGCTCATTTTCCTTCCTTCAACCTTTCCTTGTTCATTTCCCTTGTTGAAATTCACCGCATAAATCTCAAGGTAAATATCTCAAGTGAGGGTCCCAAACTTTGAATCTAATGATGCCCCTTTTTAGTGGAAGACTTGTCATCCTTGATAATTGTCTCAGATTTTTAGGCTAGCTTGAGTTATGGTATAATGCAGTCAATGACTCATGACCTTTACCTACCCTAAGGTTAGTTAGTAAAATCTTGTGTGGAATAACCCTTAGTATTACCGTCCTCAAGATACAAGATCAAGTTTTACCCCAGGTCTATGTGTCTCAACATAAATCGACAACCTTACTTTTACTATTTTATTTGGGCAAGGCGATAAAGAGTTATAGTAGAAATAAAACACCTCTACTAATTTATAATTTAGACATTGCCAAAACATGAATAAATAGAGTAATTAAAAAGAGAGGGTCTATATGTTTAGGACTTAAATAGATTTATATGTCTATCTCCTTAAATTTTATCATTGATCAATATGTGCACAATATTAAGATATCTTCAAAAATGGAAAAATGAATGGAGAATTGTTGGAATCATGGATATGTAGCTACTCATTTTAGTTTTGAATTGATTGATTAAGTGTTTACAATCTCTTGCATCATTGAAAATAATGTGATTACCATTGTGCGCATTGAATAAGGTTGATGTGTGATTTCTTTGTAATTATTCTTTTGTGACTTGAATTTAATAAATTAGACTTCTTTGCGCTTCAAATTTGACTGATAATTAATTTGTGCCATGATATAAACGCGAGGTATGAATGATCATGTTTGTAGTTACTTCTTGTGCCACTAAATATTAATGAATACATGATTGAGCGGATGAATTCTCTTACGCCCTGGAAGGAATGTTGATTTATGTCTAATTCAGTAATCAGATCATGTGCGCACCTTGAAAATAATGTGGATGTTTTGTTTAATTTAGTGATTGCTTAATCACGTGCCTTGAAGTAAAGTAGATGTCTAATTTTGCACCTTGAAAATAAAATAAATTTCAATGCATTGTGCCTTAACTTATGTCGTTTCCTGATTGATTTAGTAATTAAATTCTCTTGTGCCATGGAATTTATGTGATGTGTGATTGGTTATTAGAAAACTATTGCGTCATTGATTATCGTTGGTGTTGTTTATATAGCTATTTGGTTTTTGGACTCAATTGTGTTATTGGGATGTAGACACCTCCTTATTCCTTAGAATAGTCGCCAGCCTTGAGACCTTAAATGGTCAAAATCAATCGGATGAATCCTGGGCTTGAGCATTGCTTATGTGTCTTAGAGGTCCTAACCTTGCAGGGTAGGTTGGTCGGGTAATTTCTCTTTGTTATCTTGTGATGAGTTGATATTGCGTCGCCATTCATGTTACTTGTTGATTTGTGTCGTTATCTAATATGATGATGTGTTAATTATGTGTCGTTACTAATTTTGTTGATGTGTTGGTTACGTCGTTATGGATTACGATGATGAGTCGCTTGTAATGATTTTATTATGATGTCATTGATTAGGAGTTGTTGTGATATATGTGTTGATGTTAATTTATTAATGCTTAAAAAAATTAGTTTTTTTTCTTCGCTTTCCTAGTCATAACGGAGGGTTCGTTACATATGGTATCAGAGCAGGTTCAACCCAACGACTTGGGATCATTAGGCCTTCCACTGTATTAAACACTTGATTAATAATTTTTCGCTAATTAAATT
>ML824040.1:124967-146409 GCA_009831015.1 Picea engelmannii | reverse complement strand
TAGTGCAGCTGGTTGCAACAAAGGATTTGTTGTGGCGTTGTCGTGCCCTCTGGTTTTTATGTGTTCGAATGTAAAAGGATTTTGCATTTGAGCTCATTTCTTCTTTAATCTGTTGCATACCGGATGTCTGTAATAGATCATTGTGCTCTTCTTGCGTAAATCTTCCACCTACTCGCCTTTACTACAGCTCACTGCTTGGAGTTTATCAAGACCTCACTCTGTCATGCGTGCCTGATCTGGTTTTTGAAGTTGGATTTATGATGTTCGGAGTCTTCCTCCATTTGATCACCCCTTAAAATAAACCGTGACATTAAATCTGATGGGCTTCGGGCTCTGCTCCTGCTAGCAATCCAGGAGTGACTTCCGAACGCCAACACATTCATGGATCTCCCATCACAATGATGGTTTTCCCATCACGATGATATATATATAATTAAGTTCAATCCTTTTTATCACAGAACATTACAGAACGCTTGTATTCAGTTGTGTAGAGAATGCACCATTATTTCCATCTTGTTGTCACTTAAAAAAAGGAGTTTGCAAATACAATAAGCATCATTAATTTAAATCAATTATGTATATGTATAGTGAAAGTACAAGCATTCAATCATCTATTTCAATTCAATTACATAGAGTCTATGAAATACTTATCTATTACAGTTGATAGCCAACCAACTTCCTTTGGGTGTTCTCATTTCCACCCAATCGTAGGCTCATATGCATTCACTTTTAACATTCTGGCCAACCCCATTCCAAGCCATGATATCACTAGGGAATCTCTCTCAGGTTCTCAGTAATATTTGAAGGTTATTCTCCTTCACTCTACTCTAGGTAGATATTTTCCATACACCCACCTATCCCAGGCCTCTTCGAGGTTTATCAAACACCTTTCTAGCATCAATATCATGACCCTCTTAGCTCAGTTTGGGTTTTATGGGTCTTGTATGCTCCATCTCCCCCCTTTATCTTCTATGGTTTCTCTTATCTCTTTATTGCACGCCCTCGTGCATTCGTTTCAATAGCTCTCCTCCTCCAAGGACCAAACTCCTCACAATTCCCTCTCTCTGTGTGATTTTCTTGCATGCATGACTTAGGTAGGTTTTTTTCCTTTTCTCATGTTTCTTTTGTTAGAAGGAAACTTGTGGGTCAATACTGGGGACCCATGGTGATATTTCATACTTTCCTCTAGTTGACCGCTTCTTGTCCCTCCTGACAGTCCTCCATACTTCCATTCATTGGGGTGGTTGGTTGTTCAACTACCAACCCCTCCTCATCAACTAACTTGTCTTTTTATCAAGGCTAAGGGAAAATAATCTTAATGTTTCCAATTAATAATTATGTAAGGTGTCTTGGGGTCCTTTAACTTAATATAACCTCCCCTCATTCCTCTAGTGATATCATGGCAAGTACTTTAAGGCTTCACCCATCATTCAACTATCGACATTTACAATTAAACAATAATATATTTACAATATTTGCAAGCCATTGAATGGAAATCATAAATTACGATTGATCACAGGATGGGGGAAACAAGAGTTTAATAAAGGGTCTCAAGTAGGATGTACTTTGTCATGTGAAGGAGTTCCTAAATTTCCAATAGAACAAGTAAGAATTTAAACATCCTATGGGACTGCTCCAGCCATTGTCGATTCTGGAACAAAATTGGGATAAAATTTCCATGGACTTCATTATAAGGTTTCTAAAGGTGCAAGGTAGGGACTGTATCTATGTGGTAGTGGAAAAATTGACTAAATATGCGCACTTATTTTCCATTCCTTTAGAATACATCTCATCTCAGGTAGTAGATTTATTCTTCATGGAGGTATTCATACTACATGGCCTTCCGAGGAACATAGTTAGTGACCATGATAATAGGTTTCTTAGTTCATTTTGGTAGGATATGTTCAAGTTATTTGGGACAGAGTTGACACCTAGTACTAGCTACCACCCTAGGTAGACAAGAAGATTGAGATAGTAAACAAATGGATTGATGGGTGTTGTGTTTTTACATTCTTTTCATTGAAATTCTAGTCGAGGTGGATCGGATGATATTCAAAGTTGAAGGAATTGACAACAAGTCGAAGGTCAAGGTGGCCCGACCAGGTAAATTTGAATTCGAAGGTTGAGGTGGTTTGAATGGGTAAGTTGAAGTCGAATACATAAAAAGAAAGTTGAAGAGGTCAACTGAAAAGAGCTTGACAGGGGGGCATGTGGCAACTGATTGACTATTGAATGAAGGATGACCGGTATTCGACTGTAACAAAATCCTGAGATTTGCGGGATTTGTAGCCAATGATCTCTGCATGGATCTGTAACCATTTTGAGGCACCGTTTATTTATGTTTTTTCCTACTATAAATCCTATAAAGAAGGCATGTTGTAATTTTGTAAAAGCTAATCAATAATCATAGAATATCCAATCTTTAGAGGTTTATGGCCATGCAGATGTAAGTTGAATTGGATACAGGGTTGTTATTGTGTAGCGAAATAAGGTATGGTGTCGATTTTTTCTTAGGTGTGGACTAATGTTAGACATGTAACCTTTTATTATGAATGAATAAGACAACAAGAGAGCAAAACACTCAAGGAATGATGGTTTTCCAATTTGGTTTCCGAGGCAAAATCTTTGTGTATTGTGTGTTTTCTTTGTCATTTACTTTATTGACTAAATATTTCTTCCTCTCTTCTACTAGGTTTAGAATGGAAGTGTTCCTCATTTCCTAACATGTGGTATCATATCTTGGTTTAACAACCTTGGATATGAGATAAACCCTAGGTTCAGTAAGAGTCGTAAGACAAAAAGATTTAAATATTGTGTTAAATAATGGAGAGAAACTCAAGAATAGAGATCGAAAAATTCAATGGATATAATTATGAGCTTTGGAAGCTTAAAATTGAAGATCTCCTTGTAGATCGAGAAAAATGAACAACATTGTGTCCAGGTACCATGCCGACAGGTATGTCGACGGAAGGATGGGATAAACTTGAGATAAGAGCAATGAGTACGATTCGAATTTGTCTTGCATATTTGGTACTATTGAATGTATCAGGTGAAGATTTGACCAAGAAACTTTGGGACAAGTTGGGGAGCTTTCACTAGTCAAAATCCTTGGTAAATAAGTTGTTTCTCATAAATAAAATGTATCTTTTGAGGATGAGTGAGGGACTTTTGGAGACTGAGCATTTAAATGCATTTAATACCATTATAATCCATTTATCTTCTATGGATATTAAAATCACCAAGGAGGAGAAATGTAATAGCCTATTATGTTCTTTTCCAGACTCCTAGGATAGCTTAGTCCTGGATATAGGGAGTAATACAAATGCATTAGCACTAGAAGACGTGGTTGTATATCTATCGTCAAAATAAATGAGAAGGAATAACATGGAAGGATCGACCAAAGAAACTTTAGTGGTGAGAGGTCAACCAATTGACAAAGATAAAGGAAAATTCTTCGGTAGAAAGTCTAATTTGAAGGGTAGATATAAATACCTTGTTCATTCAACAAGAAGATGTTGGACATGCGGTAAAGTTGGGAATTACAAAAGGGACTTCAAGTTGAAGGAAATGGAATTTAATACAAGATCATATGAGAAGCAATCAATTGAAATGCACATGACTCCAGATAAGGGAGGTGATGTGTACCTGGCGTCGACTAATACATAGTTGGATCAAGATATTTTGTTCATTGACTCAGGGGAATCATATCATATGACACCACATAAATAATGGTTCTACAAATATGAACAATATGAAGGAGGAGACGTGTTCTTGGGGGATGACTTGAAAACCAAAATTGTCGGATGAGGAAGAGTTTGATTGATACTGCAGGATGGGAGGAGTAGAACCCTTCCATGTGTGCTACACATTCTGGGTTTGGAAAGAAACCTTATATTTGTCAACAATATGAGTGATGCAAGGGTGCACACTCTATTTCAAAAGGATTTATGCAAGATGGTCAGAGGTGTGATGTTCTTAATGAAAGGATTTTGGATTGGAACCCTATACAAGTTACTATGGATTGTTGACTCAACTGGATGCAACAAAATCACTATTCCTAAATTTGAGTTGACTTCGAATCGACTCGACTCGAATCAGGATGAGTCAATTCAAACTAAATAGACAAGTCATCATAAAGTCGACATGACCATGATATGGCACGAGAGGATGGGACACAGGAGAAAAATGACTTTGATCTATGCATAACAAAGGTATGGTTGAATATTTTCCTGAATTTAATTTAGAACTCGAATTTTGTGAACATTGTATATATGGAAAACAAAGTCGGGTGAGGTTCCCATATGGAGCAAAAAGGGAAAATGGGATCCTAGAGTTGGTTTATAGTGATGTGTTTTTCCCTATTTTAGTGCCTTCACTTGGTGGATTTTTGTATTATGTCTCCTTCATAGATGATTTTTCCAGGAAGACGTGGATATATTTCCTGAGGAAGAAATCATCGGTTTTGAGAAATTCAAAGAGTTTAAATCTCTTGTATAAAAACAGACAAATAAGAATATTAAGGTGTTGAGAACTGAAAATGGTGGTGAATTCCGTGGAAAATAATTTGATCAATTCTACAAGAAATGTGGCATATCATTCAAAAATACCACACCATATACCCCACAACAAAATGGAGTTTTTGAGAGAATCAATAGAACAATAATGAACAAATAAAAGAGAATGCTAATTGGTGTTGGGCTCGCACAAGAATTATGGGCGATGGTAGTTGAGACTGAAAAATACCTATTGAATATGTCTCCTTTGTCAGCGCTAGTCGACACAAATCCACATGAGGTATGGTCAAGTAAAATTCCTTTGGTTTCACATATCAAATTATTTTTCTGTGATGCATATGTGCATGGTCCCAAGGAAAAGAGGAGGAAGTTGGATAAGAAGGAAGTCAAGTGCATTTTAATTGGATACAAAGAAGGAATGAAAGGATATAAGATCTGGGATCCTGCATCAAGGAAAACAATGTACAATCGAGATGTAGTCTTCAGAGAAGTCAAAAGTAATTTTGAGCCTAAAGAAATTGTTCATACCGAGAATAATCCAGAGAATGTGTGGTTTGAACTGAGGAACAAAGAAGATGATTCAGAGGATTTGACTGAATTAGAAGGAGAGGTGGAACAACCGACCTCATTTGTAAGGAGGTTATAACGAGTGAGAAAACCATTCAAAATTTATAGTCCACCCAACTTCCATTCTGCATTTTTGTTAACTGCCACTGATGATGAGCCCAAGTCAGTCGAGGAGGAGGTCGACTTAGAAGAGGGAAAAATATGGAAGGATTCCATGGTCTAAAGGATGGAATACTTGCATAAGAATGAGACATAAGACTTAGAAAAATTACCTGGTGGAATAAATCATGTCCGTAGCAAATGAGTATTCAAGAATAAGATGAACGTAGCAGGTCAAGTCAATAAATTCAAAGCTCAACTGGTAGCGAAAGTATATTCCCAAGTCGAAGGAGTCGAATTCAGTGAAATTTTTTCCCGTGTCACAAAATCAAATTCCATTAGAGTACTGATGTATTAGGCTACAACATTTGATCTTTAAATAGAACAGATGGATGTGAAGACAAGGTTCCTACATGGGGACCTAGAAGAGGAAATCTACATGAAAGAACATGAAGGATTTGTAGCAAAGGGAAATAAATATTTGGTGTGCAAACTGAAAAGATCCCTTTATGGTCTAAAGAAATCACCAAGGTTGTGGTACCAAAATTTTGACACATACATCCTTAGTTTGGGGTTTGTGAGAAGCAAAGTTGATCATTGCATATATTCCAAAGAATAAGGTGGGAATTTCATTTATGTAGCATCGTATGTCGATGGCATGTTGTTGATTAGAAGCATCATGAACACAATAAAAGAGGTGAAGACGCAACTATTCTCCAAGTTTGACATGAAGGATCTTGGTGCAAAAACCTTCATTTTGAGAATGGAGATTAAGAGAGATGAAGCAAATAGAAATATTTGGTTGAACTAGATGAAGTACATTGAAACAATATTTGAACGTTTCAACATGCAGGATTGAAAACCTGTGAAGGTACCAATTCTTGTGGGAGCAAGGATAACTATTGAATAGTGTCCAAGGAAACAAGAGGAAATAGAGGACATGGAACTTGTTCCCTATGCAAGTTTTGTTGCTAGTATAATTTATGCGATGTTATGCGATTGACCAAACATTTCCCATGAAGTGGGAGTGTTAAGTAGATACATGTTGACACATGGGAAGGAGCACTTGACAACTTTCAAGAGAGTATTCATGTATTTGTGTGGCACAACATATTATGCTATTTGCTACCAAGGAAAACCTAGAGGTGACAGTGAATGAAATGTACATGGATTTGTTGATGATGAATGGGATGGAGATTTGGATTGATAGAGGTCGACCAGTGGATATGTGTTCAAAATGTTCGATGGAGAAATAAGATAGATGAGTAAGAAACAGACGGCCATAGCCCTGTCAACAACAAAAGATGAATACATGACAACCACTCATGGAAGCAAAGAAGGAGTATGACTGCAAAGGCTATGTTTAGGAATTGATTTTGAGAAAAGAGATATGAAGCCTATAAATAAGGCATGATGTAATGTTGTAAAATCTAATCAACAACCATATAATAGATAATCTTTATAGGTTGTTGGTCATCCATATGTAAGCCGAATTGGATATAGGTTTGTTCTTGTGTAAATAAATAAGGTATGATTTCGGTTGTGTCTTACGTGTGGACCAAGGTTAGACATGTAACATTTTATTATGAATGAATAAGAAGAAAAGAGAGAAGAATGCTCAATGAATGTTGGTTTTCCCAGTTTGGGTTTGTAGGGTAAAATTTATGTGTACTGTGTGTTTTCTTTGTCATTTACTTTCTTGATTAAATATTTCTTTCTCTTTTATACTAGGTTTAGCATGGAAGTGTTCCTCATTTCCTAACAAGGGGTAACGGAGGAACTATGGGTCAGGGAAACAATGGGCATGGATAAAGTGGTTTCATCTCGGAGAGAATTGTTATAATACCACTCATCACATGTCCATTGGGATGATCCCTTTCAGGAAATTGTATGGCTATGATACCCCATCTTTTAAGGATTTTGAACTTGGAGAGAGAAGATCTCCCAAGGACAAATATTGGTTAGAGGAAATTCAGGACATCTTGACAGTCCTGAAGGAGAATATACAAGCTGCTCAGAATCAACAGAAGATGTATGCATATAGGAATGGGATGGAATGCAACTTTGAGGTTGGGGATCTAGTCTTTCTTAGGTTGCAGCCTTATAGACAACCATCACTTAAGAAGAGTAGTGTAGAGAATCTCAAGCCTTACTTTTATGGTCCCTACAAAGTGATCAGGAGAGTTAGGAAGGTAGCATATGAGGTAGAGCTACTAGAGGGTAGAAGGATCCACAACACCTTCCATGTATCCTACCTCAAGAAGGAATTTGGACAACAGGTCAACACTTAGGAAAACCTTCCTCCACTATATGAGTAAGGGTAGTTGGTTCTAACTCTCGAGAAGATCATTGATTTCAGGGAGCGAATGTTGAGAAGCAGATTCATTCGAGAGTAATTGGTCATATGGAGAGGATTTCCCACAGAGGATGCTACTTGGGAAGGATAAAATATATCACAACACTCTAATATGGAATTGGTTGAGGACAAACAATATTTGGAAGGGAGGAATATAATGTCCCCTTCCAATCGATCATGATGGAGGATGAATTAATAGCCTATACGACTCCCGTAGGCTATATTTAGCAAGGACAAGGGAGTCAAGGAGGTTAGTTAGTGTCACTATGTTAAAATAATGACAAATCCTAAAGTGACATTAGATAAAAATAAATAGTTATATTTAAATGAAATTGGAGGGAAAATAAAGTGAGGGTTTGATTTTTTCAAAAAGGGGAAAGGTATAGAATGCTTGAAGAAAGGATAAATAGAGTGGTAACCCTTATATTTGGGATTGTGATTTTATCTCTCATTTTGGAGTGCTCTTGGATCCATTGTTTCATTGGGGTTTAAAAAAAACCTTCCACTACTGCAATTTAGTTTTGGTGGTGCAATATACACCCTAGCTAGACAAGAGGGGATTTCACCTAGGATTTCCATTGGAGCTTCAGTTCGGGTTCATAGTTAGTTGGAGGTTTTCACAGGGAGTTCAAAAATATTTTTCATAAGAGACCAATCCATAATTTTGTAGGTGTCAAAAGGGTTTCAGTGAAATTGTTGTTGAGGGAATCCACACGGGTTGAATAAAGGGTGTCCCTCGAGGCTCCGCTAGATGTCCAACAATTGTCTCGTGAGGACCTTTGTGGTCAAGGTTGCACTAGGTCATCTTGGATTGAGTTTGTGAGAGTTACATAAGGTATTGGAGGGCTTCTTGTAGAGCAGACATTATTGGAACATAACATTGTAGGGATTGGAGATCCTTAGAGAATTGGACACCATTGATTGGAATCATTCCATGTTTTCTTTGTATTATTTATGTTAGTAGATTTTTCAGCTGCTTGGTAGGCATTAGACTTGAGTGTTTAGGATTAATTTGCAAATATTATTACAACCATTAGATATCTTTGTATTGTTGGGATTTTGGGGGTTTCAACAACATAATATGATGTCATGGTTATCTGCTCTATTTTCTGTGTAATGGATGCATGCAATATATTTGACAATATTCCTATATGATCAAACTATTTGTAAGAAGTTAACAATAGCTTTAATGCAAAGTATTTGACACATTTATACAAGTATAAATATTAATTTTTGGATAATAAGAATAACATTTCCACCTAGCCTAGTTGGGGACATTACAACATCCTAAACCTTTCCCTTATGGATTATTCTACAGTTTCCCATTTGTGGAGATATTTCCAATGCACTGCCCACCACTCTACAAGTATACCTAGTAATACTATATCAAGGGAATGTACCTGGTGGATCAAGGGAATGTGTTGCATACAAACAATGAGAATGTCCACCAGATCCATCATGTCGAAACAATAGGGTCTGAAATCTTCTTTGTGCACTGCAATGGTAATTTGTGTGCATATCCTTGTAGAGACTTCATACAACTTATTTTTCCACCTATCCATAGCATCCTTCAAATCTGTATCATAGGAATTCACACTTCTCCAACTCAATTCCCCATCCACCATGGGATTGATGTAATATTCTCTATGCCCTGTGATTTGATATATGTTTTCAATAATGGAGCTCTATGCATCCTCATTCACGATCTCATTGTATCTATCACCTTCATTTGTATCTAATGGTGCAATCACATGCAAGGTGTCCATATCAAATGACATTTGTCATCCATGATATCAATCACCTCAAAATATTTCTTAGTCTTCACGCCTTCAATTTTCACTTCGAACTCTTCCAACCAACTAATAGGATAGATTTTTTATTGATTATCTAGTTGAAGTTGAATGGGAGACCACACCAAGTTTGTTCTACCCATAAAATCCCAAGATTTATTCAGAAATATGTTCACATCGAATCCCATATCCAACATGACTCCATCCATATCATAGCTTCCAGGTTTATCCATAATCTTGAACTATCTTCCTGTGTGATTATGTTTACTGACCTGGCACACAACCCTCTCTGGAAGTGGGGATAAAATAGTTGTATTTGTCTCTTCTTCCTCCATGTAGTTGGTTAACATGTGCATCAATTTTCTTGCGGCATCAGGATCACTTAACATCTTCAAAAAATAATGCAAGAAGCTACTTACTTGATCTTCAGCTTGTTCTTCATGACCCATGTTGAACAATTATTCTTCTTGCATCATGCACTTCAATTCATCATGCATGTGTTCCTATATTTCCTTCTGTTCAACCCATCATATTTATTCTTTCCTGTGGGATTCTTCTAGTGAACTTTGCATTGCACATTGAATCTCCTTGAACATGATCTTCCTCCAAATACTTATGTGTGGTTTGCTACAATTCTTCACAGGCTCAGACGTCTTCCAACAATCTTTGTGTGGCATTTTGTACCTCCTTAAATAATTGGGATTATTCTAGCAACCTTTGTGTCATGCGATGCAACTCTTCCCACTCTCTCTCTTACTCTAAGGCCCTTTGTGCATTGTGAAAAAACCACTTCTATTGTGTAGCATCAAACTTAGGAGGATTTGATGTTTCCTTTATGATCTTCCCCTCCATCCTCTGTCCAAATTTTTCTCCATGCTCTAAGTCCATTACCATATTGGCTCTACTATGGGTTATCACTTGTACATCAACTTTCTCATCCTTATTTTGATTCTTGCATGGCTCTGCATTAAACATGTTGTAGTGTACCTTCTTCTCTTCCCACATTTTCAACAAGTTGGGACAATCCTCTGTGATATGCTTGGTACTATAATAGTACTCACATAGAGAATTTGGTTTAGTAAAAAATATCAATAAGTGGCCAATATCACAACAATTAAAACAAGTGGGGGGTATTCCACCACCTCCTCCATATCCTTTTCCTCGTCCAAATCCATATCCACCCCTAGGACCTACTTAGTATCCACCTCTCTCAATTCCTTGATGATCACCACCTTTATACTCTTATTGAACCCAAAAATCATCATGGGTGTGGTCTTGCATCAACTAAAGTGACTTGAAGTGGTTCACCTCACGCCCCATGGATTTTCATAATTCCCAGAATGAAGTATAGTGATTTTTCTAATATTTCTCTAGTGTTGGGAAGTGGGGTGGGATATGTCCTCATTGTCTGCAAATATCACACCATTCAATCTAATACCTAGTCTGAAATGGATTTGGTGAACCTGTCGCCAGATAATTTCCCAATGTAGGATATTTTTCCCTGTGGTGACCTTCCAATCAACACGTATTACACCATATGTGATCGCACACCACCTTCAACTTTGAAATATCTTGCAACATTTTTTTCATATTTGCATATTGGGAGTGCACTTGTGCCAATCCTATTGATGTTTCTCCACCTCTGAGCATAGATTCTAGGCACATTGCAATATCCACCACCTCTTCCTTAGTAGTCACCTTATGCTGGGTGAGTGGAACTTGAATATGGGGAAGAAACCCCACAATGAGGCACTCCCTATGTTGAACATCTTGGATCTGGACCGTCAAACTATATAACAATATCTTAAACCATTGGTCATAGCCCCATATAACATCTCCCAATTTCTACTTGATCTATTTAATCTCCATAATGCATTGAGATCCCGACTTAGTATTTTGGAACTCATTAAGAAAATATCTCTTAATTTTCGTAAGGGACCTCATATCTTCCACTAATGTAGTTTCCTTATACTTCATGTACCATATCAAGTATGTGTCCCTGAAAGTGGTCTCTAGTTGTGCAATCTTTGATGCTTCATCCATGATCCTCTTCATAGACCACATAGCTTCACATGTAAACCCACGTTACTCTGTATTTTCCTTTCCCATCCCATGGAACATGGGTAGCCTTAGTGTTGTATCTTGATTTTCCATTCTTAATCTAGGACTATGTCCTCGTGACTGATTTCTCATTGTTGGGGATCCTCGTACTGATAATCTCCCTTGCAAAGTATTTTTTACTTCGTCCTATTCTTCACTCGTATATTCTCTCCTTTCTTTTCCTAATCCTTCTTGTATTAATATCACCATGTTATATGTTTTTATTTCTTATTGGTTATAAATTCAAAAGGGGGTTGGTTCACAGAGGGGGTACCTCCATCTTCTCCCATAATTTCTTGTGAGGGAAGCCAGAGAGTTTCCTACCTATAGTCGTGTAAGACCATATACTATCACTAACTCATCTTCCCCTCCTTGTGGGGGACCTTCACCATCCTATCCTACTTCCATGTCTCTAATTTTCACCTTTTATTCCTTTGAGGTTGTGGCATCTCCCAACAACCAAGGGGGTCAGACTTCATTATCTCTACCCCTACTACCACTACTTCTGGTATCTTCACTATATACCCTACTCCTAACACCATGCCTCTTTGCAGGCCTATCTTCATATGTGATCCTCTTTGGCACAATACTTTCTCCCGCACTTTGTCCTGGTGCGGTCTCCTCTGTCTTCATTCTAGGCCTAACCCCTCATCTCACACCCCTTGATACCTTATTTTCACTCTACTATTCTTTCCTACTTATCTCAACTCTTCTTGCATATCTTTTGGCTCTTTCTCTCCTTTTCTCCTCTGGGTTCATTCATTCCCTCACCTCATATTAACATATTTTGGATACTCTCAATGGATCCATCTCCTCTCTCTCTTTCCCCCCTTCTTTTCATTCCCTTCCCTAGTGCTAGTGGGGTTTATTCATCCATCCTATCTATATCCATGCAAATCAATCATTCCTTTGGGAACAACATCTTGATCCACAATGATATTTCTTCTAACATCATTATTTGAGGACCTTTAGCAAACTTTATTTCATCCTCATTGAAAGAATCATTGTATTCTACAAAAAAATCAATAATGTATCCTTACTTCACCCAAACAACCTAGAAGTCAATTGCTCGAGCCCACTTATTAACAAACACCTTCATCCCATCAACTATAGTCTGATCCTAGACCAATTATTCTTGAGGTCTCAAAGTAGTGTTATTAACATTCTTCCTCTTCAACCATTCATAATACAAACATGGAAACTGAGCAAATAAAATCTCATGCAAATCAATTTAGATATACCTCTCCTTCCAAAGTTCCACATTGGTGATCAAACTATGAGTTTCCTATCTAGCGAAATCATCTTCTTTTGCAATTAACCAATCTCGTATTTCCTCCCGTGATGGATTCCACCTCATTCTCTCCCTTCATTATGCAATACAAAACCTTCAAGTCCCGACAACAGAACCATTTGTTGGATCGCTTGTGCACATCCTTCCTAATGCTAGGGGGTTTATGACCCAGAGTTCATCCATATTTGACCAACAAAATGCTAAGGAATTGATGTACCAATGCTCATTCTAGGAACAAATAAGGTCTCACCCATAATTCCATGAGAATAAAAGAGACCACCTGGTCTTGTGCCAGATATGAAGGGATAAAATACACCAAGAATCCACTCGGGTTGGCATTCACACATTACATTATAGTTCACTATGATATTAAAAACATGCAACATTAATAAATTCACCCATTGAATTCTTAATCAACACAGTAAATGGCAGGGAGAACAACAACTTTATATTATTTCCATTCAAATAGTGGCCTACATATACCAAAATACTTGTAATTCATTGGGAATAATTCTCTGTTCTCTCATACATTTTATCAGTGATACATTACAAGGCACAATGTGCTATCTATTAGAATATGCACATAATACTAATATGACTCTATTATAGACTCCTTACAAAATTGTTCTAGCCACATACAAAACTACTACTTAGACTCACAACATGACTCATTAAAAAACAAGCTAGATGGAGTTTTCCTCTACTATAGATCTCAGGCTCTATGAACTCTTTTTTGTGTCTTCACTACTCCTTTTTCTTTCCTTCTTCATCTGGTGATTTGTCACTTTCACCTTTTCTCCACTCACTCTCCCAATTTCCAGTTTGACACACTTCTTCCACCTACATGCAACCCACGTAACCTATTTGGCGTCATGGTAGTCCTAACAAAATTTCCAATTCATCCCTTAATTTCTCCACGATATATCATGTTGTTTTAGTTAATAATTAGGGAAGATTCATGAAGATATTCTTGTTGATTTAAAGAGCATGCAGTATCTTCCTGATTCTTGGCACACATTGTCAAACTCCAACTGGCGTGCATGCCTTATTTTTTCTATCGTGCAACTTTTGATGTGCGCACAAAACTGTTGTGTGCACATTATTTTTTTTTTGTGCGTGTGCAATATTTACCCAAAAAATTTGGGTGCCAACATTTGCACAAAGTAGAATGTGAACCCGAGTGGGAAGGGTAACAATTTTCCTTACAACCAATAAAGATACACCTAATTGACAATATATATATTTCAAGGAAAACCTTGCATGATTCCCCCTCTTCCCCGGAATATCTAGATGGAGGGTGGCTCAACTACCAACCACAATAGTGACTAGTAACCCTGAGCGGCTTGATCATATTTGAACTTGTGACCTATGGCCTCCTTGTTGGAAACGTGCCTTGTGAAATTAGTTCAACCAATTGAAATAACCCTTAGGTCTATGTGTGTGTGTGTGTGTGTAGAAATTTTTTGGGATCCCCCCTCTTCCTCGGAATATCTATATGGAGGGTGGTTCAAATACCAACCACAATAGTGGTTGGTAACCTTGAGGGGATCAACCAAGTTTTAAGTTGTGATTACAACCTTCATGTTAGCAACATATCGATATAGTGACATTAAAGGTAGATACAAAGACATAATATGCACTACCAATCTTAGAAAGAATAATATAGATACATAAGTCTTCATTCATATCTATTTTTCAGTATATACAAAGAATTATAAGTGTTTTGAACTTAAATAAATAATCTTCAATGCAAAGAAAATCATTATGACTTAGATTCATTAACAGATTTTATATCTGATGGGATCAAATAATATTGTGTTTACCAATTATAGCTTCAAGCTTAGTCCAAGCTGCATTGGGAGTATCAATTCCTTGAAGGTGAAACCTTAAATTAGGAGAGATGGACATTCCAATTCATCCACGTGCTTTGTCATTCTTATTATCCCATTTGAATTTATTTTCATCATCAGTGGGTTCTAGTTCTCTTCCCAAGGCAATATGATACAATTCTTTACTTAATATATCTTCCATATGGGATTTCCATGAGAAGTAGTTGGTACTGGTAAGAAAAATATCACTAGGAGATGCCATATTAAAATATGAAAAAACAAATATGAAACTGACGATTTCAATGGAAAGATATCGAAAATATAAACTGTTAAAAAAAGAAACACTGAAAATAGACTTCATATGTGAAAGTTATTCCCTTCTAAAAAAATGCATAAATGGTAACTAAAGAGCCACGTGGAAAGTAGAAGTAGATCCATGTGGTGATGCTCCTCCTTATATAACTTTTCCTATAAGATTACTTTTAAATAAGTTACTTATGAAGTGACCCACTTTTATAGAATAAGCGGGAATCAGTTTTACAATGAAGTTACTTTATAAATAAAAGTTGCATACAAAACAAATAAATTTAAATAAAATATTAAAGTTATTTGATAGTGATTCACATTTATAATTAAGTGAAATGCACTTTACAATGAATACTTGGACTTTTAAAAAAGTAACAAAAAAAAGACTTGAACTCGAGACCTTTTACTAAGTAAAGTAACTTTCAACCAAGTGAGTTAGTGAAAAGCACATTATAGTATTAAGGAGGATTGGGGTTGTTGTTGTTGTTGTGGAAGATGGCCTTGGAGTGCATGATCAATAAAAAATATTTTCATCCATTCACACACACAATTTTTTTTTCTTCTCGACAATAAAGAGGATTATATATTGGTTATCTTACCTAGAAAAACAAATTTTCTCTTTGTTTCTGATTTACCGAGATCACACAAAACGCATAACAAAGAGAATATGGAGACATGAAAACCCTTTCCACTATGTTTCTGATTTTCTGAAATCACACAGAGCATAGGGAAAAGATCATATGGATATCGAAAAGAGTAGAAACTTGGAAATAAAAAAATAGAAAGAAAAAAAAAATCAAAATACTATGTCTGTAAAAAAATTAAAAGGGTGTATTAATGCTTTATACCTCTGGATCTGATTGAAATGGTCATATCTTGGGTAAACAAAAATATTTTCAAGTGAAAAAAAATATGTTCTTAACTTAAAATATCACTTTGGATGCAATGAAGTAGTCCTCTCAGCCCATAAATATATAGAAATGGAAGAGACCATAGATGCATCATCACAACTTCATGATATCGATCTACAATGGGATCGGGTCTTCGAATGCGCTATGACACCATGTTTGAAAAAATAGGTATTCCAAAAGATGAACATCTTTAGTAACCACTCATACAACCAGATCAAATATCAACACACTGATATTTTTACATGGTAAATCCCCTATGGGGAAACATCCATGACCCCAACCAACGCGATCACTTGGAGCAATTTATTAATGCAAAAGAAAATATTACAGAGAGATTTACAAGAGATTTTCTTAGAATAAATCATCAACAAATGACCCTCCATGCTATTTAAATAGATATCTTGGACCAATCATGTTTTAATCCATAGATCAATGTAGTCATTAAGATCGAGGAGAATATGATCCATCAGATCACTCTATGTCAGAAACATATCGTGACTGTCGGATTTCCTAGCTACAAATGAATACTAAATAAAGACACTTCAACCTAATGACACATTATACCAAGTTTATCTTAACTAACTCCTAAGTGTCTAAATATCCTAACATTATAGGTATCCAAGAGAAATCCTCTAAAGTGATCAACTCTAATAGCATGAAAAAATTACTCAAAAAGGGACATCGTGTTGTAATTGCACAATTGTTATTACTAGAGGTTCAAACATATATATCCTCTACTCCAATGGATCTCCAAATGGTTATCAACAACCATTAAAAGATATTTGTACAGATTCCTAAGGGTTTTCCACCACCTCGAGATCATGATCATGTTATTCATTTGCAACCCGAAAGTGTACCACCTAAAATTAGGACTTACGGGTATCCATATGCATAGAAGAGTTAGATTGAGTGTATTATCCAAGAAAATTTAGAGGTTGGCATCATTCAACCTAACCAAATTTATTTCTCTTCATGAGTAGTGATGATTGCAAAGAAGGATGGTTCATGACATATGTGTCCAGATTATAGACAACTCAACAAAATGGCCATCAAAGATAAGTTTTCTATTCCTGTAATTGATGAATTATTAGATGAATTGCATGGAGAAAAATGATTTACTAAGTTGGATCTTCAATTGGGATATCATCAAATTAGAATGAGGGAGGAATAAATTCCTAAAACAACCTTTAGAACACATGAAGGTTTATGAGTTTTTGGTTATGCCATTTTGACTTACTAATGCACTTTTAACATTTCAAAGATTGATGAATTCTCTTTTAAAACCATTAGAAAAATTGTGTTAGTATTTTTTAATGACATACTAATCTACAAAGAATCATGGGAAGAGCATGTACAACATGTTGACAACGTATTACAACTTTTGGAAGAGAAAAAACTTTATGCAAAGCCTTCCAAGTGTGTATTTTGGGTTTCAAAAAGTGGAATATTTGGGTCCTATTGTATCTCATGAAGGTGTCAAAGTGGTCCATAACAAAATTAAATCTATGAGGGAATGACCAATTCCCAAAACCTTAAATAATATTAGAGGATTCTTACGATTGAAGAGATATTACCACAAGTTTGTCAATAAATATGATCAAATAGCGGTATCCATAACAACATTATTAAAGTAGGAAGTTTTTTCTTGGAGTCGAGAAGAAACAAAATCTTTTGAAAAACTTAAGGAGGCTATGTGTACAACTCCTATCCTAGCCACATCGGAATTCACAATTTTTTTTTTTGTGAAGTGTGATGCATCAGGCCATGAAATTGGTGAAGTTTTAATTAAAGAAGGAAGACCCCTTATCTTTGAATAAATCCAAATTAAATGAAAAAACTTACTCAAACCAATTTATGAAAAAGAAATGTTGGCCATGCTACATGTATTTAAGAAATGACTCCCTTACCTAATATGAAGACACTTCAAAGCAAAAGCATATCGTGATAGTTTGAAGTACTTCTTTGAGCAATGATTGTCTTCAGAAGAACAACAAAAATGGGTTACAAATGGGTTACAAAGATCCTAGGTTATGACTTTGAAATTATCTACAAGAAATGAAAACATAATGTCATGGAAAATGCACTTACAAGGAAATAAGAGAAATAAAGGGTTCACTATGTGTTATTTATATTCCACAATCTGATTGGGTGGAAGAAGAAAGGATAGAATGGAAGCAAGATCATTCAACAACTACAAGAGGACCCTAGTGCATTATATAAATTTGTATGGAAATATGATTTGCTATGGTATCATGATCACCTATTTTTATGTGAGAATTTACAACTCAAACAAAAGGTCCTTCTGAAATTGCACACTTCTGCTATAGGAGGACATCCAGGGTTCTTAAAAACGTACCAAAGGATCAAGAAGGATTTTTTCTTGGAAGGTATTAAAATTGATGTTCAAAATTTTGTGTCTGAATATGTGGCCTTCCAACAGATTAAGGGAGAGACAATCAAGATGTCTGGTCTCCTACAACCATTATCTATAACAAGTCAACATCAAGAAGAAGATCCAATGGATTTTATTACTGGTTTATCCAAATCTGAAGGAAATAATCTCATCATGATAGTGGTGGATCAACTAACAAAGTATGCCCATTTTTCTCTCTTTCTAATCCTTTTAAAGAAAGTACAATGGATACAACATTCATGGAAACAATTCAAAAGATACATGGAGTCCCCAAGAGTATTGTAAGTGACAGAAATCCAATTTTCACTAGAAAACTTTTGGACTAAATTATTTTATTGTATGGGTACTCAATTGGATCACATCTCATCTTACCATCCTCAATCCAATGGGAAAAATAATATTATGAATAAATTTACAAAATGATATCTTCATTGATTTGCATCTAATAAACATACATAATGGGTCAAGTGGTTTCCCTTGGTAGAATGGTTGTACAACACATCCTTCCATACTTCATAAAACATTTCCCCATTTTTGTCACTTTATGGATATCCTCCTCCATCCATCACATCACCCTTGAAAGAGACTGCAAAGTTTCAAGTAGTGTAGGGCCACATAGGGCACGAACAATAGGTTCTCAAAATATTGAAGGACAACTTCGTTATGGAAAAAATAAGATGAAACAACAAGCAGATCAACATCGCAGTGAAAGGGAATTTGAAGTGGGGGATTGGGTATTTATGAGGCTACAACCATATAAAGAGATGTATCTCAAAAAACAAAATAAGGGAAATAAATTATCTCCCAAATATGGTTTCCCTTATAAGGTTTATCAAAATATTGGAAGTATGGCTTACAAATTGGAATTTTCTCCATCTTCACATGTACATCTAGTGTTCCATGTTTATTTCGTATAGAAGGTAATCAACAACAAGATCCTAGTCCAAAATATTTTACCATAGATTAATGAAGAAGGGAAAATCATACTAGAACAAAAAAAATCCTTGAAACAAGGATTAAGCAACTGAGAAATCAAACAATTACTGAGTACCTTGTCAAATGGAAGAACCTACAAGTGGAAGAGGCGACATGGGAAGATGATTTCTTCATGAAAAAACATCCATGGTTAGTCAAGTGTTGAGGAAAACACTTGTTTGAAGGGGATTGGCATGTTAATCCCTAGAAAAAGTCCCATTTTATGTATAAAAACCTTATTGAGCCCTAGATATTGAATTATTACATTTCTAGTGTTATATTTATATGTCGGCTATAACCATTCATTGCACCCTTTCACTATAATTGTAACCTTTGTCTCCTCTATATATATATTACCTAGTGTTAGTATAATCTTATCTCATCTCATATTGTATTTTGAATTGATTATATTGTAAAAGGAGGTTTCCCCCTAGAAGTGGACTATATTCATTGACTTTTTATCATTTTTAAGGGGTTGGATCATAACAAAAGCTTCCCATAAAAAAAGATAAAGCGAAAATTCCTAGATAACTTGCTTGAAGCATTAAAAATTTAGGATCGATGCTCTGATACCAAATGTTATGAGCCAATTCCTTGAGAATGATAAAAATTAAATGAATAATAGTCCACTTTTAGGGGGAAACATCCTTTTACAATATATTCAATGTACCAGATGAGATGAGATGAGATGACCCTAAGACTAGTTCTCCTTGGTATATATATAGGAGACAAAGGGTTCAATTATAATGAAAGGGTGCAATGAAGGGTTATATCCTACATATAAATCTAATACTATAAATGTAATAATTTAATATGTATGGATTAATAAGTGGTTTTATACTTAACATGGGGCTTTGTCTATGTATTAACAACCAACCTGTGCAAGTCATTTTGGAGACAAGTCTCCAACCTTTGCTAGTCATGTCGGAGACATGTAACCAACTGCTACAAGTCATGTTGGGGGCATGCAACCAACCTCTACAAGTCATGTTGGGGGCATGTAACCACCCTCTACAAGTCATGTTGGGGGCATGAGTATAGTCACTTCTGGTAATACTGAAGATAGTTCACCAACCTCTGTAAGTCATGTTGGAGACATGAAACTAAACTTTGCAAGTCATGTTGGGGAAAAGAAACTAGCCTCTGCAAGTCATGCCGGGAGACAAAATCTAGTCATTGCATTTCATACTAGAAATAGGTCACCAAACTTTTCAAGTCATGTTGGAAATAAAAAACCAACCTCTCCAAGTCATGTCGGGGGAAAGAAACCAGTTGTTGCAAGTCATGTTGGGGGAACAAGTCTAGTCATTTCAAGTCATATTGGATATAAGAAACAAAATAATGAAATTCATGTTGGGGGGGAGAAACCAACCACTACAAGTCATTTTGGGAGCGACAAGCTAGTCCCTGCAAGTCATATTGGTGAAATGAAACCAACCATTGTGAGTCATGCTAGGGGAAACCCACTAGCCAATGCAATTCATGTTGGGGGCATTGATTCTACTGAGAAAACTAGATGAATAGGAGGTAAGTCTAAGTTCCCCTGTAAACTTTGCAAGGGAGACAAACTTACTCATCTATATTATGTTATTCCAGAGGTCATAATAATGTGGTCCTTGTCCAAAGGCCCTTCTGATATTGAGTCAAATTCATTTTCCCAATGACCTATTCAACCATTGGTTAATGAAGTGATTGATTCAATGCAATCTTTGACCAATCCCACTCTTCTTTTGGGGGGTGATTTTTCTATTGACCATGTTGTCTCGCAACCCATTCAACTAGTGGTTGAGGAAGTGGTTGCAATGATGAAATATTCGTTCGATCCCACTATTCTCTTGGAGAGTGACAAGTCTACTGTTGGTCACTATAATTGCTTAATTAATTTTAAACAACCAAGTGAAACATAAATTATCAACCCAGGGAAGTCTTTTGTTTCAAAGGTAGCCACGCACTATATATGCTCAATTTCAAAAGAACTTAGTGTTGTAGTAAAGAAAATTATTCTATCTATACTTGCTGGAATGAACTGAAGCTCTGGATCAAATCACAAGAAAGCAATCTCCCTATTGCAATTCTTCATAGTTCAAATTAAGAATCCTGGATTACATTTTAAAATAACATTGCAATGGGTAAGAACAACTGTCTTGTAATCAGAGAACAGGACCCTTACTCTCAAACAGAGACTCAGTATTAACACTCTTTCATGAAGACAATAATGCAGAAAACAATAAACTCTATCTAACAGAAACCAAGGCACTTAGTTCCTTTCTGTTTAAGCAGGAGCCTTGAGC
>ML824040.1:95910-115109 GCA_009831015.1 Picea engelmannii | reverse complement strand
AGGACTTCTTAGAAGGTTCTACTTCTAGAAGATTCCTCCTCTAGAATGTTCTTAGGTGATGGTAGCACTATATAAAGGGATTCAAGCAATGTAATGAGACATGAAGAGAAATATTGTATTTGGAGTTGAAGCTCATTAGGAGGTTTCCCCCTCGAAGAGGCAAGTGAACAGGAGAGGATCCCTTCCATAATAGGATCCATTGTATGGTGTTTCCCTACCCTAAGGGTTTGATATAATAAAGTTGTGTTTTTCTATATTGTTCTTATATATCTATTGTGGTGTTTTTGTATTCAGTCTTGGGTTCTTAACAATGTCATCTAAATACACCACTACAAAATTATTAGTGAATGGTTGCAAGATATCATCCATCATCCTCATGAAAGTGTCTAGAGCATTTGTCAAAACAAAGGGCATGACCAACCATTCAAAAAGGCCTTCCTTTGAATTGAAGGCAGTCTTCCATATTTCATATCAATCTTATTGAAGTATTTGGCCCTCGTGAGTTGATCAAGGAGGTCATCAATTCAGGGAATTGGGTACTGGTTTCTAACTGTGATTTTATTCAAGGCCCAGTAATCAATGCAGATTCGCCAGGTTCCATCTTTCTTTTGTACCAACATAATTGGACTCCCACAAGGTGATGAGATGGGACAGATGTGCCCCTTGTGGAGCAGTTCTTGGATTTGTCTCTTGATCTCCTCATTCTCTAACATAGAGTGATGATAGACTGGCCCATTGGGAAGTGGTGCGTCGGGGGTCAGATCGATGGGGTACTTGACCTGATAGTGCAGAGGTACCCCGGTAGGTGAGGAGAAGATATCCGAGTTTGAGCTTCTGCTTGATTTTGACAACATATTGGTAGGGCGCGCCCAAGGACGAGATGTCGAAAAATTCCATTTCGGTCTGGATGTATCTATGCAGAGCACCATGATATTTGAGCACCAGATGTCACTCTGAATCTTTTATACCCAGCTTGGTGTGCAAGGTATGGAAGATATTTGTGAACTCTGGCACTGCTTGGTCTCTTTCTTGCCGCAATGTGGTCCATTTGGTATACAAGTCGTCATAACTTCCAATAGGGTAGTATTGTTCCTTAATAGCATCCCTAAAGGATTCCCAGGTGGTCATGACTATAAATAATGAGGGTTACTCTGTTTCCTTTTGCTCACAGAAAGTTTCCCACCAATATTTGACATGGGGAACGACTTTGAGGAGCGCAAAAGTAATATTTTCTCTAGTCAAAAAGTTATGGACAAAAAAACACCCTTCTAGTATATTAAACCACTTGTCTACACTGTCTACATCTATATGACCTTCAAATATAGGAATATCAAAGTTTATTTGTACTTTGAAGGGGGAGGTGCCTCCGCTCGAAGAAGATGTGTCGCATGTTGGTAGTCGTCGAAGGATTTGCACGAAACTATCCATCATCTCGTTCCTCTATTGTGTGAGGGATTCCTCAAAAAAAAATTTGAAAGGATTTCATGTCCCATCATATTTATTTTCTCCTGCCATGAGAGGTCACTTGGGCATGCAAGAGCTTTGGTCCTCAATAGAAACAAGCTAGAGACCCAATTCTTTGTACTCTAACCTCATTGGGGACATGCATTAAGACAACAAGGAGCAGACCGCTCTGATACCACTGATCTGGATTTTATGAGCAGAATGAAATGACTACAAATTATTAACATAGAATAACATAGAATAACAGAGATACAATAAAATTGGTTTTCTATTCAATAAGGAAATAAGCTGAAACTGTAAAATGCATCAGAAAAAAAACTTGTTGGAATGGTGGCGGCTTATCTCTGAGGAGAGATGTGACGGTTGCACTCATTCGAAGGAAGATAATTACAATGAGGCTTTGAAGGCCTTTTTGCAATAAACAGGAGTTTCAAAAACTCTATACATCCAAAAACCTAACCCTAGGAGATGAAGCGCCAAAATTCATGTGGGCCCCGTTTGGGTAAGTCAGTACATCAACTTCTCGGGGTCGTAAGTTTTGCATACGATCTTTGTTTTAGGTGTACTATATCCCGTTGGAAAGATATATCTGAGGACTACAACAGTTGCTGAAAATTTCAATGGGAAAGTTTGTGACTACAACACACCCCAAAAAACGTTGTTTAGGGCCTCAAAACAGCCCAGGAAGTTCAGGACCCGAAAAACTGTTAAAAATAGTAAATTACGAAAATTGCCAGAAAGTTGTTTTGAGATAGCTAGAAAAGGTGGGTGGCCACCGATATCCACCTAGATCAGAGATGCCTCCATCACTGGATCGCACTAATGAATCACAACCCCTAGGACAAGTAAGTACCATAAAGAATTTTATGTAATCCTGTGTTAAACTACTAAATGATACATCATTTGTTAAAGTATTACAAAATACGTTAGAAATATGTAACACAGACGTAGAGGGAAATCTAGAGAGGAAAACAATTAATCACATGCATACAAGGAGGAGGACAAGTAGAGAGTTTAGACTAAATTCCAACATTGGAGATTTCAACATGGGGGATATTATACTAGATTTAGGCTCTGAAGTAAATGTGTTACCCAAGAAGACATGGAAATGTATGGGAGAGCCCACATTAGGATATTCACTTGTTCAGCTGAAACTATCAAATCAACACAGGGTTATGCCAATTGTAAGGCTAAAGGGTGTGACAGTAGATCTGGATGGAGTGCACACTAAAGCCGATTTTGAAGTGATAGAAATAGTGGATGGTACAACACCTTATCCAACATTGCTTGGATTGGATTGGGCATTTGACAACCAAGCCATAATCAATTTGAAGACAAGGAAGATGACATTTGAGTCAGGAGAAAACAAATTTGTTGCGACACTAGACCCATTAGAAGGAGAAAGGTTTGTAGAATCCACTTGCTTAAACCTGGAAGAAAACAACCAGTTATATAGAACCACCGCGAGAGAAGAATATTATGTAAATAAAACTATAGATGGAGTACTTAGCTATAGAAGCATCACATCATGCACTTTAGACTCAGATACATGTTTTGATAATTGGCAACAGAGATTACATGGAGTATCCACAAGAAGGTGTGCAAGAATAGACCGCGCAATAAGATGGGTAGGTACAGAGACAAGAGAACCTCCCAGTTTTCATGGCGTGAATGACTTAGAAGAATTCCTAACAAGATACAAAGATGAAGTGTTAGAGAATCAGAGTTTGTTAGCTCTGGACATAGCACTCAAGGAAACACCTGCAAGATTGTGGGGTGTGTATAAAGAGACAGTCAAGGACTGGTACCAATGTAAACGATTATTGCACATTAGATTCAGTGCAGAATAGGGAAGAAATGAACTACAAAGATATGATGGATAGGGGACACCAACTGAACACTTGGAGAAGTGAAGAACACTATGGAAAATGACACCATCAGAAGAATGGCCTCATCACTTTATTCACACATTGGAAGGAATTCCAACAAACTGGTATGTAGACCAGGAAGTGCACAAAGGCACTGTAGAATGGACAACTTTACAACATAATTTTATAGTCACTTTATCATTTGAACATGAGAACCCCAACATTGATTCATCACTCAAAAAAATTAGAGGGGTGATATTTATTAAGGAACCAGACGTTGAACTTATAACAGACTATCAACAATAGCATAGATAGACAGTGAAAGAACTATTGTCATGCTATCATGTGTAGGAAGAAGAACCAGATGAAGATGACCCACATAACATTCAAATTCCAGAAATTGAAGGAGAAAGAGAGGTGGAAGGTCCATCTATGGCATCAAAATTATTTTCCGCACCAATCAAGGTGAAGAAAGTAAATATTGGGACAAATGATAATCATAAAATGGTCAGTATCGAATATTACTGGGATGAACAAATAGTAGAAATAATAACAAAGTTGTTGCGCGAGTACAATGACATTTTCCCAACAACCTTTACAGATATGAAATTCATAGCAGGAGACCTACGAGAGATGAATATACCTCTCAAACATGAGGCTATATCAGTCAGACAATGACCATATAGACTAAACCCAATATACAACCAGAAAGTAAAAGCAAAAATTGACAGAATGTTGGATGTTGGAATCATAGAACCAATCGAAGAATAAGAATGGATAATCCCTATGGTATTATAGGAGAATAAGCAAGGAGGAATAAGGATATGTTTCGATCTGAGAAAGTTGAATGATTATTTCCTACATGACCCTTTTCCCACCCCTTTCACAGATGAGGTATTAGAGAATGTCGGAGGCCAGGAAGCATACTCATTCACAGATGGATTCTCAAGCTACCATCAGATCAAGATAGCTCCAGAAGACAGGTACAAGACCATTTTTTCCACAGAATGGGGATCCTACTAGTACACAATCATGCCTTTGGGTTGAAGAATGCACCAATAATATTCTCAAGAGTAGTCATACTTGCCTTCAAAGAATTCATCCATCAGTTTTTAGAAGTATATCTGGATGATTGGAAAGTCTACAGTCTATTGCAAGACCATGTAGATATGTTAAGGCCGATGTTAGAAAGATGCAGGCAGTGTTAGATATCTTTAAATATCAAGAAATTAATCTTTGGGACACCTTTTGGAATACTATTGGGACATATAGTCTGTAAACAAGGGCTATTGGTGGATCCTGCAAAGGTTGTAGTCATTGTTAACTTAACACCACCCAAATCAGTACACTAGTTGAGAGCAACATTGGGACACATAGGCTACTACAAGAAATTCATAAAAGGGTATGCGTAGATCACTCCGCCTATGGAGAAACTATTGAAGAAGGATAGTAAATTCCAGTGGAATGAGGACTGTCAATGAGGTTTGTACACTCTAAAAGAAAAAAATGGTCACATCACCTATACTAGTATTCTTGGATTGGGATAAGACATTTCATGTGCATGTAGATGCATCAGCCATAGCACTTGGAGTTATTCTGGTGCAACTAGGAGTGGGAGAGTTAGAACATCCTATAGCATTTGCAAGAAGAAAACTATCAGAGTCAAAGAAAAATTACAATACTACAGAGAGAGAAGGCCTAGCAATGGTATATGCATTGCAAAAATTCAAACACTACCTACTTGGGAAACACTTTAAAATGTTCACATATCATTCTTCCCTCAAGTACCTAGTCAATAAACCAGTGTTGGGGGGGAGAATATGTATATGGTTACTATTGTTTTAGTAGTTTGACTTTGAAGTTATAGTCAAACCAGGGAAGTTGAATGCAGGACCCGATCATCTAGTGAGGATCACCAATGGAGAGGAACCTACAAATTTAGAGGACAAAATCCCTAATGCATAGTTATTTTCAGTCCAAGTATATGATGAATATTTTGATGACATCATTGAATAATTGAGTACAAGGACTGTGCCGCAAGAATTCAACACTACACAGAAGAAACATATGGTAGTCAGAGATGCAAAATATCAATTGATTAAAGGACACTTATACAATACGGGTGCAGACAACATCTTGAAAAAATATGTACTAGAACATGATAGTCCTAGGATTTTAGAAGAGGCTCATGAGGGAATAGCCAAGGGAAATTATGCAGGACAATCTACCACTCAGAAGGTATTGTGCGCAGAACTATGGTGGTCAACCATTCACAGAGATGAAAAGGACTACTATTAGAGATGTGATGTATGTCAAAGGGTTGGAAAACCTAACAAATCAGATGAGATGCCCCTAAGACTAGAGGTAAACTTGAAAGTATTCGAAAAATGGGAAATAAACTTTGTGGGACCAATTAATCGACCAATAAATAGGTCAAGAAAAAGGTATATCATTACTGCGACAGAGTACTTAACCAGATGGGCATAAGAAACACCGGTTAAATATTGTAGTGCAGAGACAACAACACACATGTTTGAGCAAGTGATCACTAGATTTGGATTCCCAAGGATTTTGATGAGTGACCAATGCACTCACTTCATTAATAGTACTATCAAGGCTATGACTAAGGAGTTTGAAGTCCATCATCAAAAGAGTACACCACATCACCCTCAAGAAAATGGAAAATTAGAAGCTTTTAATAATATCCCGAAGAATGATTTGACAAAGATATGAAATTTCAACAGGGATGATTTAGATTTGAAGATACCAATAGTATTATGGGCATACAGGACATACAGGACAGACACCATTCAGGTTGGTGTATGTAAAAGAAGCAGTGGTTCCATTGGAATTTTTGGTACCTAGTATGTGCGTAGCAGCAATCACCAACATGATAGAATGAGGCATGATAAAAGAAAGGATAAGTCAACTAATGGAGATGGAATAAGATAGGATTCTAGCAGGATTTCACCAAGACGTACAGAAAGCAAGGGACAAAGCTTTGCATGACAGGCATATTAAAAGGAAGAGTTTTAAGGAGGGAGACCTAGTCTTGGTGTATGACAGTAAATTTCTTCAGCATCCAATAAAATTCAAAATCATTGGTTGGGACCGTATCAAGTGAAGACTATCACAGAAGGGGGAGTTGTACAATTGAAATATTTAGGAGGTACAGAACTCAGAGGAATGATCAATGGGAGTGGACTGAAACTGTATAGGGACAATCGACCTCCTAGTACTTAGAAAGTTGCTACGCAGTAAGAATATATGTATATAGTGTATTATAGTAGAATTAAGGAAGAAAAAATGAGAAATAAAAATAAAAAGAAGAAAACGAAGAAATTCCATAAAAAGTAAAAAGGGGATAAAAATAAAAACAGATCGACGCACATGGAGGGTCTTGACAGAATAGAGTTGTTAGAACATAAGAGTGTGATGCAAGAAAACTAGGGTTTGAAAACACCATGCACAGAAGAGAAGTTAACTGGTAGAAAGGTACAGTGCGTAGCAATCACCACAAAAAGTGAAAAATAAAAAATTGTCAGTGCGACACAGTTGTCCCTTCTCTGTCCCACTATAAAGTAGGAAAAAGGGGGGGAAGTGAACCATTGTGTTATTTTCTAATGAGAAGAATGAAAAATCGAGTGGAAGAGAGATAGATTGCAAATTTTCCCTAGCCTCTATCAATTTGGAAGCCTACAAGTCGGATTTCTTCACCATGTCACCACCGAGGGTTGGAGTGCCAAGCAGAACCAGATGAAACACATGGAGTAACACTCGGGTTCCACAAACCAGAACAAATGAGATGCCCACAGTGGTGGATGTGGATGAAATCAACATACCATAGTACAAGAAGACCACATTGCATGTGGAAGAGGAGCATGAACCTGCACAAGAGCCCGAGCATCCAGAAGAGGATGTCAAACAAATGGAATTCGACGCATCCAGAGGAAAAGGGTCGCAGCTAGAATAACTGGCCACCGGATCAACACAACAGGGCATAGAGACAAAACCAGAGCTTGAAACCGAGAAAGAGGTCATAACGTAGGGTGGGGTATCTCCCCCACAAGGTAAAAAGAAGTTGAGAGAAAAAAGCAATGCGCAGGGCATACAACGCACACAGGAAGAAGTAGGTATAGTGATGCTGAAAATTCCCAAGGAATGAAGACCGACGATAACATGGTAGGAGGAGTCGATAGCCTTAAATAATCTGACCATGATGTATTTGATGCCATAAATTTCCCATATTTGGTAGCACAAAGATGCCCAGAGAGCAGGGGAGAGGGCCCATCAGGAACGCCATTGTTGGAGCCTACACAATGGATCCTGGGAGTGTACAACATCGACATCATGAACTTACTAGACATACTTCACTTCGGGTGCGGGAAACACATAAATGGATTTGTCAAAAAACTATTAGCGAGGGTGAATGGAGGCATATTGTGGATGGATAGGCTAGTGTCGATCAACGTCGATATCATCGCAATGATTACAGGGATACCCACAGTTGGGGAGAAGCCAGAACAATACCTAGAATACAAGACTAAGGTGAAATCCATATCAGATGAGATCAAAGAAAAGTATGGTGCAGAGAGGGGTAACAGAGGTATCAAGATCAATGACATCAATGATCCTATGACATGATTTGCAACAATATTTCTCAGTTGCAAATTAATGCGCAAGTGCTGAAAATAAGAAGTGTCTGCATGAGTAGTAGTAGTTGTGACACAGTGCGCAAAGGGGATCTCGATGAGTTGATCCCCTTACCTACTAAACTCGTTCCTTGAAGACTATAAGGACACACAACACTCGGGCTCTGAGTTCTAATACTCATGGTTACTCATCCTCATTTCACTTATGGGGTGGCACAAACCTACATATACTATGTTCTTTCCAAGGACAAGAAAATGTATCGCATCGCGCTACACATCGCTTCGAAGCACAACAGATCCCAAGGTAAATAAATAAACAATGACATGTTTTCTTAGTAATTTAGAGAGATCTAGAACAACTTTGAGGATACATGGAGGATCTCACCAGAAATTGTCCAGTAGTTTGGACAGATAGTGAATTTCTAGGCATCGCGTCACAGCATGTGGCTACAGGAAAAGAAGGATCTAGCCAAGGAGTGGTTGCAACTCAAGTACTATGTGATGATGCAGGAAATCCACATGGAGGTCCAAGAGTGGCCTGAGGAGTGAAAATTTCTAGATATTCCAAGAGCAACGCCAGTAGTACAAATCCAGATGTAGGGTAGCAAAGTCCCCGCACAATAGATAGGCAGGAATGGCGCTAGCCAGTAAAAGAATACAACAATAGGTACAGTGGGGGAAAGCAGCCCGATTCAAAATAAAAGTAGGACACAAAATAATTCACAACATGGACCTACATAGGGTCCACCAGGAATAGATCAGGCACCAAGAGGATCGATAGGATAGGTGAGCGCAAAAGAAGTGCAGACGCAGACACAAGAAGTCTCAATGGAAGAAGGAGAAGGGAAGGATACCTGCATGGATACACAGATTCTAGAAGAATCTGAACCACTAGAGGCCCAAAGTAATAGAACAGGGGAGAAACCAAGTGGTTCCAGAAAGAAAGCCAAGGCCCACAAGAATACCATGGAAACATCATTGACGCAAGACAATGTGGATTTGATAACCACAACAGTAGAGGATCAGTTTTCAAATGTGTGGGAGAGCGTCGAGAACCACATAGATTCAATTTTGGATAAAATCCAAGAGGTGAAAACTTCACTAGAGAAGTTAAAGCTCAAAACAAATCAGCAACAACAAAAGACAGTAGCGCCAACGAAAGCAGGGGTACCAATGGGAGAGACGGTGCAGATCATGGTGTAGGGGAATGTAAACTCCAATATTACTCCTGACATGTTGTTCATGGATGAGGAGACAGTGTAGAGGCCACTGAGAGAGATTGAGATGATGGACTTAAAGTTGCCTAAGATTCCAACTAAAGATTTGTATAAATTATAGGTGAGCATCACATAGGATATTCAGTCCAGAGTAAGGTCGGATGTGACAAATGTGTAGTTGGTGCAGGAAGACAACACCTCACCGAAGGAGGCACTTAGCCAAGAAGGGTAGGAGATAAAGATATAACAAGAAAGAGTGGAGGAGATGGAGAAACAGATAAGTGGAGTATTTCAAGCCATCCTTGATAGCGCAGAATCGGAAGAAGCATCTTTTGAAGAGAAGATGAGGAAAATAACATAGGCCCTAGCACAATATAAAGAGCAGATCAAGGAACTAGAGGAGTGCACAATACCTATGAATCCTCTAGCAGTCTAAGAACAAAGAGAGCATGATGCGACAAAAACTATAGAAAACATTGTGCAGAACATACATAGAGTGGAAAAACTTTTAGAAAAGACAGGTCATCTATGGAAACAACTATTAGAGGGTGGGAGCTTACAAGAGTTGTATGGGAAGGAGGAAAAATTGCACGCAGCAATGGAATATGTAAATAAACAACAGAGGACAATGTCACTACCAGAGAAGATCAAGACTACCTCAGAAATGAAGAACCTTCAGGAAGAAGAAAAATCAATGCAGGCACAGAAGATCACACGACGGGATCAATTGGAGCCCCTACAAGAAAAGGAAGAATAGTTGGTTGTGGAAATTGATGCATCGAAAGTACACCTCAAACAAATAGTCATGGAGAGGGGTGAGATATTACGAAAACTAGTTACCATGCAGGTGGGCAAATCCATGTCAGTAAAGAGTAGTCTGGCTCGGGATCAGTGCCAACAGATGATGGATATGTATGAATCACTGGCACAAGAAGTGACAAACACTGGAGTTAGGAAGTGACTCGGGACGAGTCAAGATGTCAGTTTTGGGGGCCTATTGGGCGTAGGCCCAATTTGGGAGAAAAGCACGATGTGGTATAAATACAACTGGCAATAGAAGCAACATTTGGAAAGTATATGTGCATGCAGGAAAAGCAACATGTGCAAGGCAAACGTACATGCAGGAAAAGAAGCACATGCAAGACAGAAGCGCATGTAGGAAAAACATCACGTGCAAGACAAACGGGCATGCAAAAGAGGAAAGCATGCAAGGAATGCATGCAAGAAGACCTAGCCATTATAGGGTTAGGGTTTTGGTAAGAGAATGTAATGGTTGGTAAGACAAAAACATGTATAAGTAGGTACCTATGAGGTTTAGGTGGGGGTTCATTGTTTTGTTCCTTGTTTTGGTTGGTCATTGTTACTATGTTGTTCGAAGAGAGAATGACTATAAGTTCAATATTTTTTGTAAGTTGTTGAGTTGAGGAGAGGAAATAAGAGAGATCTTGAGGGTTAGATCATAGGTTGAGGAGCTTGGTGTGATCTAGTCTGCCTCATTGTAGATCTCGACCCGCTGATGGAGAATTGTAATGCTCAAGGCGTTGTAGTTTTGGAAACACCATAATAAAAGAGAAGAGAAGCCAAATATTTTTGGACGTAGACCAGGAGGGGTGGACCACAATATATCATGTGTTATGTGATTGAATAGTGTGTATTTCCTTTACTGTCAATGAGTAGGTGTTAGATTAATGCATGAATGACCAGTTAGATTTGTGATTATATATGCATGAATAAGAATGAAAAGGTATTGAATGTAAGTTGAATGTTAAAATAAAAAATGAAGATCACATAGTTTAATCTGAGATCCCCACTCATTCCCAGATTACAAGAACTTGAGCATTGCAGCCACCAATAGAACTATCTCGGGTGAAACTGCGCAGTGAACTGTGTACTGTGTTTCCTTCTAGTTTACTAGAGGGGCTGATAGTTTTAAATGGGTTTTGTTGGAAACCATAGTAGACCTGAACCTGGGTGAGCCCAAAAAATGCAGCAATAGAGAATTAAAACCAACATCCCTCCAAATTTGACGATGATTTCCCTTGATTGGAGTAATCTTGTTGAGCCTTGCCTTCCTTCTTATACACCTTTCCAAATAAGGGTTGAATCTAATTCAAAAATTATTTATTTATGTATTGTATATGAAGGAACCTCCACATGAATTTTATCCTCCTCAACTTGGAAAGCTTTGGGTTCTCTCAAGCTTGTGTTAGCGACCAATGAGTTGTTAGATTTTGACATAATACCTAGTGAATATTTGGGGATTCTTCCTCAGTTTTCTATCAAGTTATATGAGAATATTGTATTAGTCGATATGTTAGTGGTGAAGGACCTTTATATTTCAATATGCTTATTGGGAATGATTATGTGTATTCTATGAATGTTTTTGTGTCTATACTCTTTCATGTCATGTTTTTTCCTCACAAAATAAGCATTGTCACTATTGATCATCCTTCATCTGATAATAACCACCCTAATTCTACTTTATCTCAGGTTTCCCCTTTCTATATTCCTAGTTTTCGAGTAGAATCTTCCTCGCCATGGGTGAATTATGTGACGTTGTATCCTCGATGTTCAATTGATTCTGGGAAGGTTCCTTTACAGTCATGTTTACTTTCTCGATACAAGGTATCGAAAATTGGTCATGTTATTTACCAATGGGGGAACGAGAACCCTTACCTTCTCCCATTATCTTTAGTGATATTGATTTTCCTCTTGAGTCTGGTCATATAGTTTGTGACACCTCAAGCCCTAATATTTGTGAGTCCTTGAGTCCCAACTTACATGATTTATTATATGTTGAATTTCCTTCGAATGAGGTTATCCTCGAAGCCATGATTTGATATTGTAAACCATGGGAAGATATGCATAGTGGATTGTTCTTTCTTTCCAAAATGGAGACTTTATAGGTTGACTACTAAAGAAACCCATTTCGTGAGCCTAGTAATGGGATCTACCTAGAGAATTATTATGCATAAGACATAATTTTAGGTTTTCATGTTTTTTATTCCAAAGAACATGTTGTTATTAGATTTTTATAGATTGGATTTATTAACTTTTGGATGAGTGTTGTTAGTCATATAAACAAAACTTTGGAGACAATTTTCTTTGGAAATTTTGCATGTCAATTCGTTTTGACAAGTAACGACCTCGAAAATGGAATATAGGTTATATTTTCCCCTCCTTGCATTTTTTGTTATCCATTTCATGGTTCATTTTTCCTTAGGATTGACCCCGCTGAGTTACGAAACAAATCCTTCTTTTTCATTCAGAATTATTGTAATTCATGTGGTAGAACCTACCATTCATGGGTTCCCTAGTTAGAAATATATTTAGGGTTTAGTGCCCATGTTGAATTATTTTCGTAGGCTCAAGAGCCCTCTTTAGACCTTCCATGACTTTGTGTTGAAGCCTCATAACGTATTCTCAACATTTTTCTAGCTATTTCCCTTGGGGATCCCACATTTTTGTGTTAAGTTGTAATACTGCATTGCATTTTCCCACTTGCACTTTTGATCCTAATGTCGAATTCAACTTGTCGTTGTATATCCTATTTCTTATGCATTCTCTCAGTTTCCAACCTTTTCATTAATTACCTTTGTGAATTGACACCTATATCCCTGGAGAAAACATTCCCCTGAGTGTCCATATCTTGTATGTGTTCCTTGCATTGAGCATAGGTATGTTCCATGTGCTTGGAACTATTTTTTCTTTCTCATGACACTTGTCTCCTCCACTTTATAATAACATTATTTTATTCTTTTTTTCAAGATTTTTTAACACGAAAAAGAAAACAAATCCAATAGAAAAAAAGGATGGGAAAGAGTCAAGTTCTCAGTTTGGCAGAAGTGATGTCACCCTTGAACAAAGCACTAATGTTTTGAGTCTTTGTCTCAAACAGATTGGGTTTTAGTATGGATTTAGGAAATTGAACTTCGTACATTGAGTCTTTACACCTATGGTTGGTTATTCTTCCATTCACTATGGAGAGTCTGTTGATGCCTCATGTGTCACGAATTTATGTCATTGTTCATTCTTGAGTCTATTTTTCCCAAGTCATTTTTGTGTTGTGCTTTTGTTAAAGGGAAGTTTTAGCATGTGTCATCCACTCCTCAAAACTATTGACTTTTCATGTCACCCTTCCCATTGTCAAGTACTTCTTTGAATCATCAAGAATCTATTTCTTATACTCATGCTAGTATGGAAGGTACCCATTGACTTCTTTCTAGCGAGTCAACTCTTATTGACTCCAACACATTTCTCTGAGAGTTTGACCAAGAATAACACCCTGGGCCTATTTTTGTCATTGATAGGTTACCTTGCACTCAGCAAAGGAAATTAAAACATTGGTCATTGATTGAGCGATTTTCCATGTGTTCGAAGTCAAGACCTTATTCGCACTTTGGGATTTATGTAGTGCCTTGGGTTCCATTTTCCTCATTGATGGAATTCCTCACCTTTTTCAATGGTTTTCATTATCAAATTTTGTTTAGAGGGTCTCTTTCGTGTGTTATTCCATCTAGTGCATGTGAGAGATGTGTCTGGTTGTGTATCCTTTCAATATTTTGTTCGAGTCCTTCAAAATATTTGTACTTATTATATTCCTCATGTTGGATGATGGGGGGTTCCTTAATTCCCTCCTTCCAGTGGATGTCTTCCCATCAAATTCAACTCATTTTCTTTGGGATTTGGATATAGAGTCTTTTTAGTACCTTTGATATTATAGTCGTAAGTGGCAGGTTCCCTCACTATTGACAATGGGAATACATAAATGTCCCTTCATCGATAGATTCTACAAGTGTTCAACATTAGTTCATTCATTCACACTTGCTGGAATGTAGTAGGTACCTTGATGGCCATTGTCATTATCGATGGTTTGTCTCATGTTTGTTACTGATATACATCAATGAATGGTAATCAAATGGTGTCTCACTATGTTCGACTTAAGCACATATGTTCACATCGTGTAGACTCGTGGCATCGATGGCTTGTTTTTAAGAATTCCTTCTCATGGTTTTTAAGAATTCCTCTCTTTTAGTCTTGGATACCCCTATTTCCAGTCTTTTTTCTCAATTATCATGATCAGAAAGAGAATCCTTATATTTTTTTACTTTCTCATAGTGAGGATATAGGAGGTGTGAGGCTCCTTAAGTTTCCAAGGAAGAGGAATTCAGACAACGGTTTTGGGGCAGTGTCGCAGCTACAATTGTTGATCTTTGTACTCATCATTTATTTCTTCAATTATAATGAGAAATCTCTTTCCCATCCAATTTTATGCAATGTGTTTACTTTTATAGTTTTTATATGCATTTAATTTATTTGGAAACTGACATCCTAACTATTGGTACTTACAAGTAATTAAAGCTAGTTATTATAACTACCTCTTTGTATTGTTGTATCTTTGAAGGAGAATCCATAAAATAAGTCTCCATCGGAATATTAGACTACAAGTAGATCTTATTTATTCTTATAGGTATTTATTAGTTAACCTTCTTTTGTTTCTTGTGTCAGTTAAAGGGTTTTCTTGGGGTACTTTATTTGTTTTGGTTATTAACCCAAAACACAAGAGTTATATCTGCACAAACACTCCAAATGGATTCAGAGTAACTATTTACTTCAAATATGAAGAATTCAAGTTATTATTTATTTCATTGAACTTAGATAAAGGGACTTCATCTGTGTAGTAAATATTTGTCAAACAATTGGGATCCATCCCCCAATTGAAATCCAATCCTCAAATCCAAGGGTAAAACCACTTATCCCATATGAGCAAGCTCCAATAAAAAAGTTTATAAGAATCTGTCTTATCCCAAAGTCTACAAATATGTGGATAGTAGAGAATTGGTTATCCAAGATAAAAGGACAAGTAACTCTATTTTCATGTGTTCTAAGAACTTTGCTTTTTTATTCCAAAATAGGGAGACAAAAATATGATTTTTCACTTGGGACCTTACTTCATGATCCCTTAGCAGATGTTTTTAGCATGTTGGTCCATTGACTTCAACCCAGAAGAAGATATAACAACAAGCCCCTATATGGGTTAGGATGCCCCACCTTCCATTAATATTTTGGGATGAAAACACCTTCAAATCCATTAGGGACACACTAGGTCAATATAATAATTGAGAAAAAACAAAAGGAAATATGTATTCATATGCCAGAATATGTGTCGAAGGGGATCTAGAGAAGGGAATTTTAGATGTTTTGTGAACATATATGGATGGATGAATCCACCTCCAAGAATAAGATTATGAGAAACTCCCCTTCAAGTGAAACTCTTTCCATGAGTAAAATCATGTTAAAAAAAATACTAAATACTCAAGAAGAATAGCCTTCAAAACTTTGCAGTCAAATAGAGTAGAACCCATTTATGCTATTAAATAGAAGGAAAAGATAAAAATAGGTTAATGTGCCACAACAAACAAAGCTAATCCAGGAAGGTTCAACCAAGAGAACATCAAAAACTTTTTGTTCCTTGAAAATATATAAGCTATGGAAAAGGAAACTGAGGAAGTGGAGAGGCAACCAATACAAGAAGATCTCCAGGATCAAACTAAATCATCTATGAAGACTCAAGGATATCAAGGGGTTTTTATAGAATAAGAAGAGACCCTATAATCTCCATTAGGGTGATAAAAATAACAATCATTCAATTCCAAAGGCTACTTTGGAAACCAGAGAAGAACCCCAAACCCCTCAAAAAATAATCCACCAAGCAACAAAGACTCTCAAATTATTAAGATATCCCTCTATTTTGAACATCTCTTATATTGGTGCACTAAGAAAGATAACACCTTATATCTTGCTTCCTCTAATTAGAGGGTGAACAATTAGTTTATAATGTCAAGTAATAGAAGTAAAACAAAACAAAGAATGGAGTAATAAAAGTGTCTTTCTACTTCTTATTCAAATCCATTGACATAAGTGCGCATGGGATTCTACTCCCATAATGTTTTGCTGAGTAGTTTTGTTGTTAATTTAATATGTAAGACAATAAAACTATTAGACCTATAATGATAGGAACTGGAAATATGGGAATAAGTTATTTTTAGAATCAAATTAGATGTTTTTTATATCAAGTTATAACCAACCTTAGAAGATGTGACCTTGAGCTACACATTACTAATCCATACTAGCATATCTACATCATTTACATATGAGTTCATTTATTTAAGCTCACATGGATTGAATCATGTCATTATAAAAACACATTTAAATTTATACATAATTTGATCCAATAAATTCCACTGGCCAAAACATGAGTATTACATCAACCAACAAGTAAGAGAAAAGGATAATAACTACAACACCTTTTTGAGAAATAGTGATATTCAAAAATTGAAGAAATTGAGCATAAGAATATTAGGACAAGAAGATTGGTGGAAAAGGCGTCCAACCATAATTCTCAACATTGTATTCATATTAATGATACAAATATATAATACAATAATGAAACCACCTCAATTGTTCTCACATCGACACCTCATCAGGAGATAAGGTAGGAGGAGGACATATATGAATCTAGAAACATACTTAGGATAACAACTATATCCTAGCATGTAAAATATACAAAGGTGGTATATTAAGACTTAATGATTGTATATGAGAAAGAGGCTAGCATTCACCCCCTCAATCATAAGTCCAAACAACAATACCAACAAAGCAGGTGCATAAGTTGGTATATATCCATGTCTTCATGCTGGAACTCCTGAGTTGAGCCACAATGAAGAACTTCCTGAAAAACCACCAATATGGATGTTGAATGGTTCATCTGAAATGAACTAGAAGAGAGATGAGATATGGAAGTGAACAACTACAATATCTGAACATTCCCTGATTGCTTGACAATTCAATCATTTTGCCAAGTATTTTATGTAGAAGAATCTGATGTCTTCTGTTAATTGGTGAAAATGTAGTATCACCACTCTACTATCAGTGTATCACTAAAAGTGCTCTCTGAATATGTGGTTTGGGATAACCACTGACCAATTGATACCATGTATCTGATGGTTTTTGGATGACCACTAACCAATTTTGACACTTTTAGGTGTCCAACAACATCCCAATGTATACTGTGTATGATTCAATTGCCCATTTGGAAAATTTCATGCCCATCTGGAATATTTGTTGTTTTTTGTTATCGAAACTTTTTGTTTGACAACCATCTTCAATGCCATCATCAATTTCATCATCAATTCCCCCCTTTTTCAGCTGAAAGGAGAGACCACAAGTGGTTTCATGAACCATCGTCAATGGAATTTTGAACTCCCCCCCCTTAAGGTGTATGGGAGTTACATCATTGTACTCCCTCCTTCTAGGATCAAGAGAGTACCATACGTGTTCCATTTGAATACAACACAAAGTGGGCATGTAGAAAAAAACACATGTTATCTCATCCCGTGAGGGCCATGCTCGAAAGCTACGCCATAAGGGGACCACTTATGTGAGGTACAAAAATGCTATGTGCTACAAGATTGGTATTTAATCGAGATTAAATTCTTCTCTAAGACTTATATAATCGCTACGTTGTTGATGACCATTTCCAAGGATCAATCCACTCATAGTGAATCTTGAATCTTGCAGGTTTCTTCAATGTTGAACATCTTTTTGAAGAATGGTTATGCTTGCCACAATGCTGGCAAAGATGGATATCAAAACATTGATTCTCCATGTGACCAACTCAATTACAATGTTGGCACTTATCATTCTGATCTTCAACATTTGAAGTTGAATTTTCTTGAAGGAATCCATCACTCACAAACAAAATTGGTTTGGAGTAATTGGGAATATGAAAACTATTTTGATTTTCATATCCTAAGCCATGTCAATTCCTATTGAATTGTAATTCTTCCCAAGGTCTGATGATCCTCTTGGAAAGATCATTTTGTACTTGATGATGTGATTCACATTTACTTTCACTTATACTTATTGTATCATTTTGTTCTTTGGCATATTCTTCTTGTGATTCATTCTCATTGGAATTTTCTTCTAAAGTTGGTTTTCTGATGTTTTCCTTCACTGACTGTTGATCATCATTATCATCATCGTTATCATCATTATCATTATCATCATAGAGAGGGTTTTTATGAACAAAAACTAGTTCAAAAAACTTCATTTGTTGTTGACTTTTGAGTTCTATCAACTCATCATTCAATAGATGGGATTGTTCTTGTAGAAGTCTAACTTTAGTTTGTGTCACTCGCAAACATGTTAGCACTGACTGAAGAGTTTCTTTGTGAAGTATGATTGTATTATCTTCAACAATGTTTATTAGAGTGTTCAGTAACTCTAATAATTCGAAATTTTTCTCCATTTGAACACGCTCACTTGAACTTCTCGTTCACTTACTTTTCTAGCTCGCTTGAATTTGTTTCACGCTCACTTGTACTCACTCACTTGAAGTTTTCTTGATTTCTTCCAAGAAGTTGAGGATGTCGGTTACCACCGAAAATGCATCCAAAAACTTGTGATGTTTACAATGATTTGAGTTAAACTACACAATCTTGTCAATTTCGACTCAAAATTACAATGAATCTTGGGTGTCGGGCTCAACCGAGAATGCACCCAAATACAAAGAAATTTAACTTGATTTGATTTCGACACTTACAAAAAAAAACTCTTGCAAGTACATTACTTGTAGTTGATTTTGAAGTTGAAGTGATCTTCAAAGTTGAATACTTTGATGATGTTTTGAGTCCTTGAATATTAGGTGCTTGATGTGTCCATTGCTACAACGATTTGAATTGCTCCTTTGATTAATTTGATTTTATTTCCTTGACTAATATGATTTGATTGCTTGTAAATGCTCAATCATATGTGCTTGATTGTGTTTGAATAACATTGTGCTAGATCTTGTCTGTGTTGCATTAAATGCTAAAATCGTAAGTTTGTTTATGTCAAAACTAGACAGTAAACAATATAAGCCTCCATGAAAACTTCAACACAACACTACGCAAGGTGTACCTAAGATCCCCTTATTCAATTTTAGGAAGATCTAGGAC
>ML824040.1:81250-95894 GCA_009831015.1 Picea engelmannii | reverse complement strand
TTATGAGTATCGCTCTTACAATAACCATGCTCAAATACATTTTGAAGCTCTCAATGTTTTTCATGTCCTCAATACCATGGACCATGTTTGATTGCCTTACATCACTTGGACTTTAAAGTAACAACTCCACCAAAATCACCCCAGTTATTCATCCCTTTAACCAAAAGGCCAGATCAACTAATATCATTTTGTTTGACAAAATATCAAACAAAACATGTGACTTTTACATAACCAAATAAAATTATCTCTTTATAATGCCAAAGCAATATACGTTCATTAAATTGCTATTATTATTTTGTGCAAAACTATCAAATCAATTCAAAGGCATAAAGGCATATTTAAAAAAAAAAACAAAAAAAAACAAACAAATTCTGTAAACAATCACCTTGCATCTTCACCTTTATTTGTTGGTGTGACGTGTGGACCTCATGCAGATCACTTGCAAATGATTTTTCACCATATGCATACTGGTTGAAAATATGATTATACAGGTCGCATTTCACTAGTCTCATAATTTAATATTTAACTTTTGACTCAGGCATACAAACTCATCCTCTTGACAGTAGCACATGGGATACCAGATGGGTAGTGACCAAATCATGCCTTGAAACTTGAGAATGGTTAGTTTGGTCATGAATTCTCACAGGAAAATGTTTATCTCACATGAAGATATTTCATGAATCAAGTTGAATATAGACACAAGGTTGAGAATGCCTCTCCTCTCTAGATATAGACATAATACGTAAGGTTGATGGTGGGTTTTTCTTGCACAATTTCAAGCAGATCTTCAATGATCTAGTTCCACCACCAATCTAATTCCCTTAAATCTATGCAACGTTACGGTTATTGGTGCCAATTCTTTGTGCTATATCTGTGGGTTCTTGGCATGAACTCTCTTACATTTCCATATGAATAGATCGACTTACCATCTGATGAATGGTACTAGAATGAGCTCCATGCAATCAGATCAAGTCTGCATGTAGAAGAGGCAACAAAAGACCCAAATCTATTGTTGTCCCTTCACCAAGTTTTAGGAGATACTTGGTCATATTTAACCGTTTTTGGGACTTCGATGCCCTATTGAAGGAAGCACGGAAGACGAAGCAGATATCATGAGATCTCGGCCCACTTTGGGTCCTTTTTGGGTTTTTGGGGATAATGTAATGGGATTGGGATGTCGACCCATGGGTTTACCCATGCTTAGGCCAACTTTTGTAAATGTATAAGTAGAAGTCTAGGCTATATAAGAAGAGGCTCAAAAGTGAAGTTAGTAGTGGCTTAGTGCTAAGAGTTGATGTATGTGATAAACTTGCAGAGCTGAGTGCAAGTATTGTAAGTGTTGAGTGCACAAAATGTAAGGAGGCTCTATACTAGATCTACTAGGGGAAGGAGGATCTGGCGAGGTGCGCGCAGATATCTTGTCCTATGTAGAGTAGTATTTTGATAAGCTCTATGTTGTAACCTGATTGACTGAAGCTAATACAGAAGAAGAGTTGGTGGACGTAGCCCCAGGGTGGGGGTGAACCACGTAAATACTATGTGTTGTGCTTTGTGATTATTCTTAGATATTTTGTATTGCTAAGTGCTTAGATTAGATTGGATAGATCTATTCTTGCTTCGTGCTTCTGGGATGTGAATGAATGTTAGATATGATATATATGAAGATTCTTAGTGTTGATCTACTGGATTTGATTTGTTTTACTCTTGCTAAGTGCTGAAATCTTAGATCTAAGTGAATGTTGCAATGCTTTGTACCTTCTGCGAAGTATAATAAGGAATGTATATTGATGAATGACCTATGCTAAGTGTTTTCTAAGTGTTGAAATCAAAGATCTGTGTCCCAGCTAAGGTTGCAGACACCTGAGTCTTGCAACCACCCTTGCCTCTACCTTGGGTGAGACTTCATTTTCTTCACAGGTGTTGTTGAAAGGGCTAATTGTTAGGGTTTTTTTGGTGCAATGTTGTAAGCGTTGAACCCTGAGTCTACCCCTATGCCAACAAATGGTTCTGTTGTCGGGACTGGAACTGGGATTGTTGGGAACTAAGAAAGAAAATCTTTGTGCAAAGATTCGATCTAGAAACCGTGAAAGCTCTGTGCGTGGATCTGTTTCCCTAGTGCGCAGATTTTCATTCAACCCGTGAAGCTTTGTGCTAAAAAGAGAAGGCCAGATCTGAAGAAAAGAAGCAATATTTGAACACTTTGTGCTCTAAGAAAGGTAAAAGTAGAAATTTCTAAGGAAAAAAAAAAGGTCAGATCTACAGAAAAGAGGTAAGATCTGTAATCTTTGTGCTCTGATAGAGGTAAGAATAGTCAAAAGTTTTTAGATCTGGAAGATTTGTGCTCTGCAAAAGTAAAATAAGTGAAAATTTGTGTTTCTAGAGTATGGATCTAGGTATGTTTGATAGATTATGTCCTATCTTGAAAACTAGGGATCTGATAGATGAAAGAAAGTTTGATATGAATAGATCTGATAGATATGTTATACCTATGCATAGAAAGAATGGCTAGACTAACAAACGGATGCAGGATTCTCGAAAGAATTTTTTGCAGGCTAGCTACCATAACCCTAGTGCACAGTAAAAAAGAGGTTGGGGATCATTTAAAACAAAGAGAGGATTAACCCTCTATTACAGTTGCAGAAGACCATGACATCTTGCTAAGGAATTCCCTAGTGGAAGACCTAGTTGTCTCTGTTGCAAAGCTTTGGACCACGAAGTATTAGATTTCCCTAGAATGATTGTTAAAATTGAAGGCATGAATCTGAAAGAAGAAAACCCTAAGTCAGATCCAGAAATAATAGAACCCCAGAGAGAATCAGACAAGATGTCACTACAGATACAAGACACCTTGAATGATCACCAACATGTTAGACTATTAGAGGTCTTTAACAAGAAAGAATGCATCAAGGTAAGAATAGGAGACTTCGACATTGACTGTGTTCTAGATGAGGAAACACAGGTGAATCTTATGACAAAAAGAACTTGGGAAGCTATAGGGAGGCCTGTTATGACCCCTTCACTGAGTGGAATAGGGTTATTCAGAGGGAAACTAGTGAACCTATGTGGAAGGATCAATCAAATATCTATGAATGCTAATGGAACTTCAACATAAGAATATTTTTAGGTTATCAAATTTATTGAGGACAACGCCCCATTTACTATGTTACTTGGAAGTCCTTGGATTGAAAGAGATCAAGCCAGAAAGAAGGAAGAAGAAAAGGTTTTAGAAAAGAAGAGACAAGAGTAAAAAGACTTCATGACCAAAAGGATCGCGCAGTTGATTGAAGAACAAGAGAATAGATCGAAGCTATACCACACTAGAAACCCAGATGTCAAATTTATTAGAACACCAGAGGACTCACAGAAGACTGAGGTTTCTATCTCAAATAAAGAAGAGATGTTATACCTGAACCCTAAGAAAGACCCTCAGTAGCATGAAGTAAATATATCCAAGGAAAATAGGAACCAGAACGACAAAATAACTACTGAGATGAAGCTCAATGGAAATAAAGATAGAAAGTTAAGTAAGAAGAGGGAAAAGATTGAAAAGTTGCAGAAGATTCCAGATAGAACATCACAGAAAGAAAACTTGTAGAATGGGAGCTTTGTCGAGATATCAGAACAACGACCTATGGAACTTTGTCATGACAAAGCGATATAGCCTTTAGACTGATATACCCATTCAACTTCCACCCCGAACGGACAAAAAAGCATTAAAGGATCATCACTAGACCGTTGGACCGCACCATAACGAACAGATCAACGTCAATGGAAGATTCATGCCTGTTGCAAGAAGACCGTTGCCAAATTTCTTATTTAGTTCATCGTGCCATGCACGAAGAACACTTTTTCCAATTGAGAATTAGAAGCCTGTAGAATAGCAGTTTCATACAGTGGTCATTGTGATCTGGTTGGTCATCCTAGTACAGTATCTAAGATCATTGTGAACCCCAACTAATTTTTCTTTCCGAGTGTGTATGTCCAACGAATTTAGCACAGTCGAAGAATCTGCAGGAGAGGTACTCGCTAGCCTTAGAACTGAAAGAGTCATTTCGAAATGAGGGTTGTCTACAGGTTTACAAGCATCATCGATGAGAGGAGTGCAAGCCTCCCCATCAACTGCTCGAGAAGGAACATCCCAAGCCGACGTAGAATGCAGAACCAAACATAAATATGATATGGCCAATGTGAGTTTGGTTCCATCCATCCTACCTTCTTACATACCACCTCTGAGTGGTGCGATCAATAGAGACAACATGCCTAGAGACTTCGAGTACACTCTAGTCACCGCGTACCTGCCGAAATGGGTACACGCAGTCTGCATAGATCAAGACAAGATTGTAGCATTGAAGTTCAGTGACTTCAACTTGGGAGATTGTAAAGTCTACAGCATGCTTTCCTCACACAAGTACCTAACCAGAACCAAGGGAAATAACTCGAAGATCATCCCTCAACAATGGACTATGAACCTCGCGCAGTCCACTCTATTGAACATCATGAAGATCCCACATTTTGAACGTCACCAAGAAGTCAATGCATGTGTTAAGCTGCTCCTAGTGAGATACCATGAAGGATACCTGTGGTTGAACTGCTGCATCACAGTTGATCCAGCGTTGATCAATAGGATCACAAGTCTTAGCATGTAGGGCCCTGATCCCCATGACTACTATCCTGAAAAGATCGCGGACCGCAGTCTTTCTCATAAGATCAAAGAATCTTATGGAGATGTTGAGAAAGGAGTGCAAGGCTACAAGGTAGCCTCTATTCATAGTGGAGAAGTGTGCCTTGCATGTCAGTTGATCGCAGGGAAGTTCATTCACAAGAATTGACCCACACAAGTATCCGGCTTTGTATTTGACCTCGTAGGAAAGTGCGTAAAGGGACTACAGATGAACTGGGAAAAGTACCTGGTGAATCAACTAGAGATCGATTGTAGAGTAGCCCACGATCAGGGGCATGGATTTCATTTTAGCTAGCTATTGATACTTATAGATTTTGTTGCATGGGAGATACTGGAAGATGCAACCTTCTCGGACCTCGACCCTTTTGATCCCTTAGCCACCAATTTCAGTACCTTATGGTACTCGAATGATATGAGAAAAAAATGGCAATCCAATGTCGTATTCCACTCCTACTACAATCAATTGAAGCATGCCATCCAGTCCGAGCCTCGGATAACCCTGAATACCCTCTTCAGGTTTAGGCATTTAATGAAGTTCAACGTAGACCGCCACTTCATTTACATAACAACACACGTTGATGAGAACAAAGAGAAGTTATAGTCTTATTATAAGCTGATATAATAAGACCTAGAGGAAATCACCAAGGAATGGTCGGAAAACCTCCTTGTTTCAGTAGACCCTGCAGAATTGTTCGACATCAACAGCCCATAAGTTGCACAGGATACACCTAGGCCTATTAAGACGAAGAAAACAACGAAGACGAAGAAGGATGAGGAAATACAGGATATAGACAACATATATGTAAGGACTGCATCCATTCCACCCGAGCAAGAAGGTAATGATGAAGAAGTCGAACAGAGGCTAGGAGACGAAGAGGAATCGTCAAAGAAAATGAAGGTTTCACCTCTAAAACCTTCCTCCCGGAAGAAACCTAGAACCCCTGTAATCAAGATGAAGACCATGCTCACCCCATATGACTGCAGTTTCCTCCTCGCTACTATGAACAAAGCTATAGAAGAAATAACAGAAAATCAGGAAGCCAAGTAAGAGGCAATGTACAACAGAATTGAGAGCAATCTCCAAGGAGTGCAGCAGGCACTTCGGTCCAACCATGCAGTCTCCACTATGCCCCTGCTAGAAGGAACAACAGAAGAGGGAGATGAACCAATTCAAATCCGCAAGATTGTTGCCACAGTCGAAGCATACCTTCAGAAATCACAGGAAGAAGCCACGTAGGCCACCTAGACCTTAAAGCAAGCATAGGAGGAAATCATCGAGCACCATCGAGCTGCACAACAAGAGAGGGACGTTCTCCAAACGAAATTGGAAGAAGACAGAGAGAAGATCTAAAAAGAAAAGGACAAGATGCTCGCGAAGTAGATCAGGATCGAAGAAGTAGCCAACAGATCATTTCGCTCTGTGACCAGCTTAGAGAAGAAAGAAAAAGAACCCTTAGAATGCCAAGTGATGAATCTTGTTGAAGTTATTTAGCAACTTCAACAAAGAGTCTTAAAATTAGAGCTTCATACCATACCAAGTACCCCGCAAGAAGAGTGCAACCAGTGAGAAATGATTGCCTGGAGCACAGTATAAAGGATTAAAACACTCACTAAAGAATGAAAAAAATTAAGTATCATAAGTGCGCAAATACATGAGAACCTAACCGAGAATCCCAAATTGCACAAATTGGAGTCGCAGCTCCAGGAGGTGAATCATGAAGTTGAAAAGCTACAAGTACAGTTGAATTCCCTATCACCCATAGAGAAAATGAAATGGTCTCATGAGAAGTGCATAGCACAGAAACCGATCCATATAATCCAGAGCAAGGTAATGGAAGTAACTCAACAACTTCAACCTTTGTAGGATAAGGCATGTCAGCTATTTATAGAGATCGAGAACCAAGGAACAGAGCTGGAACAGGTCGTGAATTCAACACAACAATGCCTAGAAGGGTCAGTGAATGTCGCACTCATCCCGAGCAAGAAGCAGCTGCAATGCAGCAGGTCGAAGCAGCTTGAGCCAAGCTCGAGGCGTTCGAAGTAGAATTGATCAGTCCTTAGTGACTCGGGACAAGTCACAGGTGAGTGTTGGGGGCTTATTGGCCCTTGACCAATTTTTGGGAGATACTTGGTCATATTTGACCATTTTTGGGACTTCGACACCCTATCGAAGGAAGTGTGCAAGATGAAGCAGAGATCACGGGATCTCGACCCACTTTAGGTCCTTTTGGGGGTTTTGGGGATAATGTAATGGGATTGGGATGTCAGCTCGTGGGTTTACCCATGCTTAGGCCCACTTTTGTAAATGTATAAGTAGAATTCTATGCCATATAAGAAGAGTCTCAAAAGCGAAGTTAGAAGTGGATTAGTGCTAAGATTTGATCTATGTGATAAAATTGCAGAGCTGAGTGCAAGTATTGTAAGTGTTGAGTGCATAGATTGTAAGGAGGCTCTGTGCTAGATCTACTCGAGGAAGGAGGATTTGGCGAGGTGCATATAGATCTCTTGTCCTTTGCAGTGTAGGATTTTGATAATCTCTATAATGTAACCTAATTGATTGAGTCTAGTACAGAAGAAGAGTTGGTGGACGTAGCCCCGGGGTGGGGGTGAACCACGTAAATACTGTGTGTTGTGCTTTGTTCTTATTCTTAGATATTTTGTATTGCTAAGTGCTTAGATTAGATTGTATAGATCTATTCTTGCTTCATTCTTCTGGGATGTGAATGAATGTTAGATCTAATATATATGAAGATGCTTAGTGTTGATCTACTATATTTGATCTATTTTACTCTTGCTAAGTGTTGAAATCTTAGATATAAGTGAATGTTGCGATGCTTTGTACCTTCTGCAAACTATAATAAGGAATGTATATTGATGAATGACCTATGCTAAGTGATTGCTAAGTGTTGAAATCACAGATGTGTGTCCTAGCTAAGGTTGAATACACCTAAGTCTTGCAACCACCCCTTCCTCTACCTCGGGTGAGACTTCATCTGCTTCACAGGTGTTGCCGAAAGGGCCGGTAGTTAGGGTTTTGTTGGTGCATTGTTGTAAGTGTTGAACACCGGGTCTGCCCCTGTGCCAACATCTATTGTATTGATTTCATTTTTTATTGCACTATGTAGCCTTGATAGTAGATCATCGATGTGGAGATTGTTTGGAAACCTGCGTGTCGAATTGTTATTGAACCCTTTTGAAAAACTGTAGAGAATTTATGGGTACTTTGTATAGGTAAGAAAGACGTTTGAAAAAATGGAAAGACACTCCATTACAAGGGAAGTATTTTCCATAGGATCATTCCTAGCTTCATGATTCAAGGTGGTGATTTCACTCTTGGAGATGGTAGAGAAGTTGCAAGAGTCTATCTGGGGGAATCATATCTCAAAACAAATGTTTAGCAACTATCAAAACAAATGTTTAATAGCTATCTCAATCGGATCTCTTACCTCTGATAGATAATTATTTCTCCAGCTATACTTCCATTCTAGCTTTGACCACGTCATTGTAGCTTCGTTTTTATAGATCAGAACCAGAACCATGAAAGACTGTTGGAAGCTCCGCCACTTGTAGATCGAGTTGTCTAGAGGGTGAGCTAAGCCATTTGAAAAATCAAATCTACCACCAACTTCTACAATCACACGAAATGGGTTGCAGATCTATCCAGATCGGGCCTCCAACGCTCTTTAAAAGATGACAACATGCTTGCAAGATGAGAAATTAGCTTGAATGAATCTCAGATTTGAGAAGATCACGTCCTCAACCTCCGAATCGCTTTGTCCAATGTTTCCCTTCGATCACTTGGAATCTGGACTAGAGTCGATGAAAACTTGTTGAAGACCAAAAATGCCATGCAAATATTTAGGTCGTTAGGGTTTCCTCGAGAGAGGCTTGAATGGACTATCCATTAACTGCAATATGCACTTCACTCCCACCAATATATTACCCCATCCATCTTCTTCAATGCACGAGCACGAACATAGAGATTTCTTTGCACAAGATCCTTGGTCGTGATGGATCACACCTGCTCCAACATGTTCAGGTGCTTCGTTTTTGCCTCCTACATATTATTCCAACATTTATATTAAACCCAAACTCTAAATCACTCATGGAAAACTATCATGAACACATAAGGCCTTTAAGAACTATAATTCTCTGATACCAATTGAAGAAATTGAACATAAGAATATTAGGACAAGAAGATTGGCTGAAAAGGCCTTAAGCCATAATTCTCAACATTGTATTCATCTTAATGATACAAATATATAATACAATAATGAAACCACCTCAATTATTCTCACATCGACACCTCATCAGAAGATAAGGTAGGAGGAGGACATATAGGAATCTAGAAACATACTTAGGATAACAACTATATCCTAGCATGTAAAATATACAAAGGTGGTATATTAAAACTTAATGATTGTATATGAGAAAGAGGCTAACAAAAATAAAATTAAAATCTAAAATAAAACTTGCAAGTAAATAATAGGAACAAAAAGGGAAATAAAAAATTATGTAAAGGAAAATTTAACCATAAATTTCAAATGAAATTATTATCTCTTGCAATGGCTAGTTTAAACAAAATAGAATATTGGAAATTAAGTCTCAATAATAAGAGATAGAAAAAATAATAAAATTGAATTGACAATTTTTACAAATAAAGAAAAGAACAATGATATTAGTGTGTGCATTTTTTGGATTAACTATGTGTGATTTTTCTAAATGTCTGACATTTTGAGTGGACACTGCACCTATAATCAAGGACATATCAACTATAAGAATGATAGAAAAGAGTATGCCAGGATTACAGTTAAATAGGATGAATATAATAGTCGTTAGAGAAAGATGAAAATAAATGTATGTAGAGGATATTAATAAATCAATAAAATTATGTATATAGTCGTTTAGTAATAAAATTCAAAGGAAGAATGGGTAAAGGTGAAAAACATAAAATATTTTGAGAGTGTAGGTTTCCATAGTTAGTCATAATGTTGAGAAAGTTTCTGGAAAACTGTGTACAATGCTTTGAAATGTCCAACATTTCGAGTGGACACTCCACCCATCATCATGGACAATTCAAAACATCATACACACGTTTTTTCCAAAAAACTTGCTCAACATAAAATATTTTAATAGTCATTGAGAAGTAAAAGGTGAAAAACATTAAAAAAAAAAAAAAATTAATTTTTTTGAAAATGAGATATAAATGTTGAAATGATAATATGATGGTGGAAGCATGAAAATAATTAATAAGGACAGATAGGATAATATTTTCCAAAGGAGGTTTGAGAGGGAGAACACTCTCAGTTGAGGAGATTATAACCTAGAAAGATATAGGAAAGTAAGAGATTAAAGAAAATCATATGAAGAGAAAATAAATAAAGAGAGTGAAGGATAATATAGAGAGGAGAGGATAATTGAATCAAACAATGGATAGTGGGTTTTCGCCATCATCCCGATTATAATTGTTGGTTTTTTTTTTTAACAATTTCAAGAGCTTCTTGAATGATACTGGGGAGGAGTAATAAGGTTTTGAAGCAAGGAGTTTTTCTTGGTAAAAAAAAAACAAGGTGTTTAGAATTATAGGAATGTTCTTTGGTCTCAGACTTAGAGAAGTGGTTGTGAAATGTGTCGGCCATATGTTCTTTAAGGTGGGTTTTTATTGACCTACATGTTTGGCCAATGTAGGATTTGTCGCAATAGTAGGGAATTTGATAAACTCCTTGGTTTAGCATAAGGTCATATTTGTCCTTGGTAGTTTGAAAAATATGCTTGAGGGTTTTATGGGGTTTAAAAAGAGTTTCGATATTACCTTAAGCTAATATCTTAGAAATATGATAAGTAAATCCATGGATGTAGGGAAGAGAAACGAGAGCTAAAGGCAGGTGTTGTGCTTGTTTTTCCACTTGGGTGAGTAAAAATAAACCACTTAACTACCTTGTTAGACCAACAAGATAATACAAAAGATGGTTAGTTGATTATTGGATCAACCATGAAGAAAATAATAAAAAAAATAACTAAAAAATACAACTAAACTAAGCATGCATGAACTTCAAATGAAAAACTCAAAATGGAACAAGGAATAACTACCAATGGAAAGGGTTTTTGAATTGAAAACACCGTGGAGAAATGCAGGGATTGATGAGTTCCCTCTTCCTCCTTGGGATGACCCTTGAGTTCCCAAACATAGAGTGCTTCATCTTCTAATAATGGAGTGACAATGGTGAATAATTATTTTCTCAGCGTCTCAAGAGGTGAGAAGGATAACACTTGCTATGGATGCAAGAATAGCTCTAGGAGAACTGTGGCTTCTCAAGAACAAATTCAATAGCATAAAAATACATCAAAATATTGATTTGTTTGCATGCCCCAAGTTTGTATTTATAGGATTCATTCAATCCTTTGCATAACTAGTTCATAGTGTGAATAGGGGCCCTTTAGAGGTACCTGCTAGTCCATAAATGGCCCCAAGGCTAGATTCCAGCCTGATTTGGGCATCTTGTCATGGTACACCTCGGGATGGAAGTAGGTGAGGCCTGACCAAAATCATTAATGCGTCATTTTCACATCTGTGCAAGTTTTTGTGGAGATAGTCTCATAACCCACACAATTTTCATAGATTCAGTTGTGTTGGCTCGCGTATATGTGCATGTGCAACCCTTTAAGAGACTACATAGAAATTTAGGGAACCATTTGTATAGTTTTTGACTTGTTGAATGAATCTTGTTAATGATGGAGGAATGCTAATTGGTATGTTGCACTCATACTTTGTTCAACCATTGTCGGTATTGTTGTGAACAATTTTTTAGTTATAACAGATTCCCCCTCATATGTGAGGTTAGGAGCATACGTATAGATGAAATATAACATTGTTTCTTTTTCCTATGATGTCATTGTGTATAAGAGAATAAGACAATATATGAGGGAATGTAAGGAAAATCCATTCGAGGGAGATGGGAACATTATTCGAACCGAGTGTTCTCCAAAAAAGGATAATTTGTTTTGTGCAAATGAGGTAGGCATGCCCCATGCTCGTATCATGAAACCATAAATGTATAATTGTTACTGAAATTTGTTGATGAAGTGGATATCTGCAACACCCTCGGGGGTGTCAATAATGACAGATGACGGTTCTGATGACTGAACGAGATCTAAATCAAGGAATCAACAATTATGTAGTGTGTGAATAAATTAAAGGAATTGATGGCCTATCAAATTCATAGGTATTTGTCTGCTATAGAAAATTGCAACATTCGCATAGTAAGACCCACCATAACATGAAATTGTGTTGAGGTCAAATGTTATGGGGGTCAAAGAAATCATAAAGCAATGATGACTCTTTTTGTTACGTCCAAGACTCATCGTTGATAATTTAATGAGAGTCAAGATACTACCACCTTCCTAAAAACTAGTGTTGATGTCGACAAGAACGACTGCAAGAAGCAAAGGGATCCTTGAAATAAACTGATCAAAATGGTATCATGAACTTACTAGGGAGAATGGGGATTAACTAGTGACATGGAAGAAGTTCAAAATATATGGGACTCAAGAACTTCCCTTGCCTCGATTTATATTGATTAATGGAAGCAACCATAAAATGTAATCTATTATCAGGGGGGCAACTGAATATTGGGTAAACTATATTGAATGGATGAGACTGCAAAGAGATGTAGGTTAGGTCAAAACTCATAGATATGGGACAAAGGGGTCTGGGATACTTGGGGTTTATCCATGGGAAGGATATTTTGTAGATATGGCTATAAAATATTAGGTTCCCCAACCAAGGGTGACATGGTTTTCTTTGTCGTGTTAAAAACCTACAGACTGGCTAGAAGTAAAATGTACTTTATACAATTACCAAATGAATAAACAATAATTGGGGTTCATAATAAATGTATATAAATGGGTGCCTCAGTGAACAATGACTTGGCCTTATTGGGGCACAAATGTTTGGATGTGGATCGATGGAGGGTAGGGGACCCATTGATAATTTTCTGTATTGAGTAGATGAATGAAGGATGAATATTTCATATGGGAAATTGATGTTGGATGATATGGAGGGATAATGAAAATGCAAAGGTTCATTTAATGTAACCATAAAAATGTGATTTGGGAGTCCAAAATGGGAAGGTCAGAAATATGATGAGAAGAAGCATGAGGTTCATTCTCTGAAGTGAAAAAATAGCATGACTCCCAATCCCAGGGGGTAACAACATCATGAGAGTCAATTTTCCAAGGGAAATTTGTTGATTTATGTAGCTTCGGAAAGTTATTCTCACATGACCCTAGGTGTTGGGAATGTGGTAATCGTCATGGGAATCACATCATAATTTTGGTTTGGTATAAATCCCCTTATATTTTAGTAGGGGATTCATGGGGTTTGTGATGGGATTTATGGTATTGTGTTGGGGATTCATACCCACAAGGAAAACCTAATTTGATGTTGACTATTGGAGGGGATTCTATGGTTACCCCAAAGGATTGTATATAAAAGAGAGAGGTCATTGTGACATCTCATAAAATCATGTAGAGTGTGTGGAGACATCATGGAGCAAGAATAAGTGAGTCTACACTTGTGTTAGGATGATTGGTGATCTCGGCAAAGGGGAAGTATACTAGGTGGAGAATCTATCCCAAGAGAGAGAAGTGAAGAAGGTTGCATGTGTGGAATGAATTTTTCATACCATATGCAATTTGCAGAAGCATGAAGCGCATATATACATGGGTTGGAGACATATGAATAATGTATAGGGCATACATGATTTGCAGTGGAGCAAACAATGTATGTTTGTGGGTTTCCAATTGGTGAATCACATATATGAAGTTTCTAGGTAGGTACATATATGTACAGGCTGATAGGTGACTTTAGCAAGTCGTACAAGTGGTCTACAACAAATTTGTGTACATAGGATATTTCCAGATATTGCTAAGCTTTTCTTTTCTAATTTGTATGGTCATTGGAAAACAAGGTTGTTATCAGTTTTGGTGACTTTGGAGGACAAGGTTGTCCTCAAATTTTAGTGATATTTTATTGGTTGGGAAGGATGGTTTTTCCCTCGAGAATTTTGAGGATAATAAGATTACATAACTAAAATTGTGTCTTATGTGTATTGATGATTCATTTTTTATCTTTGTGTTTCTACTACATATGTTTTCAGTCAATAATTTCAGTGTAAAGTTGTTCAATGATACAAGTTATGGTTTAATTATTAGATCACTAGGAAGCTATTTTAAGATATGAAACTATTCACATAGATTTGTATGTGAAAATTGACATGGTATCAGAGCTTGGGATTTAAAGAGAAGGGGATCATCTTTGAGACATAGTTTTGGCTACAACATTGGAGGAGTGTTGTTCTTTTTCTTGTTTTGGGCAGGTCACATGTGATAGCTTTGGGATGGAGATATAATGATGGTTGTAGGTGGCAACATGTTAGACGGTATTTGGTTTGAGACATGGTGTATATTTTCCAGATGAGGAGTTGTGGACTACTGCAGCTCAATGGTGTTCAAGGTTGGGAGTTCTGGTGGATTGGCGGAGAGCCCAGATCACAATAATATGTGGTGTGGTAGATTTACAACCCTGTGGATGGACTTCTTGTAAATGTGTTGAACCTGCACAGAATAGATCTAGTTAAACAATAATACACACATTTTCAGAGAAAATTGGAAAATAAGAAGGAGAGAAAGAATGGAAGAATTATCATTAACTGTTATTCCACACTCAAAGAGTGAATAATTTACAATATATATAGAACAAATGAGTAACTAATGAGCCATAGTGGTTCTCTAGATTGATATGGACACACACCAACAATTACAAGAGTAAACTGCCACCTAGTCTAGTCTCTCAGCTAGTTACGGGAGTGAACTTCCACGTAGTTGAGTTAAATAGTCAACTAGTCTTCAGCTAACTGACTGAAAAAAGAGTAGTGAGTTGGTGATGATCCCAATGTTGCATGG
>ML824040.1:68448-81200 GCA_009831015.1 Picea engelmannii | reverse complement strand
CCAATGCAACATCTAAACTCAACTCAACTAGTCAAACTGAAGTGTCAACTGAAAGAGAATATTCTTCAGGTGGAATATTCTCCCCTAAAATATAGGAGACTGGATAATGACTAATTATGACTAATAAACAAGGAATAAACTTAAGAAAAATAAATTCTAGGTGTGTGTGAAGTAACTCCAACACCCCCCCTGAACATCACTATAGTGAAAATAAGGAATGGGTCACGGCTATGAGGCCATGTTAGGTACCCAAATACAAAAGATACACTAAACTAAATGAGGAAAGAGGGAAAACCTCATGGGAACAAAACCCCCCCTCAAATTACAATGCATAAAATAAAAAATGATAAGGAACAAATAGCAGTTGCTAAGCAACCATGTCCTTCACTCCAAGAAGACCTCACAACTGTGCAAGTTTGTGATCTTTGAAGATTTTGTTGAAGATGTAGATGTCTGCACGAATCTAATGAAGTATATGCATCATTGATATTTCCACAAATATCCACTTTATATTCTTGTAATGAATAATATCCAAATAAATTTTGGATGAAATTTTGAAAACCGTGCGGCCATTTCCAGAAAAATGATGAAATTTTGTTGATTTTAAAACGATCATAACTTCACTTTCTGGACTCCGTTTCGGACAAAAAAAAATTTGAAATTGGATATTTTCCAGAGAGGAATTTAAATATCCAATTTGTTTCTTCAAATAGTGCTCGGAAAATATCAAAATGGAGTCTGATGTGCGCGGTTCCCTTTTTGTCTCCTGAGATGCATGCATTGCGCATGAAAAAGTGTTTGCATGTGACCCCTGAGATGCATGCCATATATATTCCACATGAATTTCAGAAAACAAATATGAAATGGAGTAGACATCATCTTCAATTAATGGAATACTATTTTGTGGAGATACTTGTGTATAAGGCTCTTCAAACTAAGATGATTTATCTTCCAATGGCTTTTCTACATTCTCTATCTTGTCAACATTTTGCTTTCATTCTTCCTTATTCCCAAATAAAACCTCCAATTTTCTCCATAAATAATTTGGAGTGAATTCTTGTGAGTCATCATATACTTGATGGAGAATTTCGGGAGAAATAAAATAGAGGATACATCCTATGGCCATATCTTGTCTATTGAGAAAGTCATTTTTCTCATCGACAAAATTAGGCTCTACCTCCATTGCCATAGTTATTTGGTACAAGCCTCTACATCTGAGCATAAGAATAATTTTTGGTTTCCATTCCAAATAGTTATGAGGCATGAGAAGTATTTCTGGTGAATAATCCATTCTTTTGTTGTCTTCAATCTTCAGTACCTGCAAAAAATAATTTGGTGTAGCTTTTTCTTAGCATTTCGTCGGCTCTAATACCATGTAAATGTGTTGAACCTACACAGAATAGATCTAGCTAAACAATAATACACACATTTGCAGAGAGAATTGGAAAATAAGAAGAAGGAGAAAAAGAATGGAATAATTCTCATTAACTGTTATTCCACACTCAAAGAGTGAATAATTTACAATATATATAGAATAAATGAGTAACTAATGAGCCATAGAGGTGGTCTATATTGATCTGGACACACACCAATAGTTACAAGAGTAAACTGCCACCTAGTCTTGTCTCTCAGGCAGTTACGGGAGTGAACTGCCACCTAGTTGAGTTAACTAGTCAACTAGTCTTTAGTTAACTGACTGAACAAAGAGTAGTGAGTTGGTGATGATCCCAATGTTGCATGGTGAAAAAACCAATGGAACATCTAAACTCAACTCAATTAGTCAAACTGAAGTGTCAACTGAAAGAGAATATTCTCCAGGTGGAATATTCTCCCCTAAAATATAGGAGACTGGATAATGACTAATTATGACTAATAAACAAGGAATAACCTTAGGAAAAATAAATCCTATGTGTGTGTGAAGTAACTACAACACTTCTAGTGACTTGTCAATGTGAGTTGTGATGGGTGGAGCTTGAATGCTTTGGCATGGATGAGATATTTTCATGTGTATCACAGGTTGATGATATAGAGTCTTCATTGGGAAGGATAATTGTGCATTGTCGAGGTATGACGATGTATGAGGTATTTGACCCAGAAGGGTGAGGAAACTACAGAGATGAGTTGCAGAGGTATAGAGTGGAATATAATGAGTGTCTATCTACAAATTGAGACTTTTTAGAGAGAGAAGACACAAGTTTTGTTGTAGTGTATGCACAAAGATTTTTTGTGAATTGGATGATGGAATTGAGTAGAAGTTCATTGAATGGTCATGACTTAGGAAAGTTGGATGCTTTCCTTAGAGAATTTCATGGTTCTTATACAGTGGGAGACATCGAAACATGATAGGGGCACATGATTTTTTCATGATCTTCATAATTTCTAACTTAGGTATGTACAAGGAGATTAGTATGAGAACCAAGTAGGTAGTGCAGGGATCTGGTACATTGTCCTTTTAGATAGAGTCAGGGGATGTGTTGCAATTGCAAAATGTGTTATGGGTGCCAGGAGTGTGTTCTCAGCCTCGGGGATTGAGGAGTGGGACTATGTAGTGTTGTTTTGAGATGGACATGTTTTATTGGATGTTGAGTTGGTATTCCCAAGTTTTGGGAACCTTTTTTGCAGGGGATCTGTGCATGAGAGATGTTACCAGGGTTTGAGAGGATATGGACTGATTGTATTCAGGAGGAGACTTATTTGGTGTCCATGGAGGATAGATATGGTTTAAGTGTCATGACTATGGTAATTTTTCTTCACAATGTTCACACCAGAGGGGAAGGGGAAGAAGGCAACAAGCATCAACAATAGAGTTTGATGAGGTTGCAAATGGATTCCCGAGGGAGATATTGTTGGTATCCATCCTTTTAGGTATAGTCTCCATAAAGGGGACTTAGTTTTTGGATAGTGGAGCATATTTCCATATGACATGTGCTAGAGAGTTGAATGACACTTTCACAAATATTGGCTCAGACTTGTGTGTGGAGCTTGGCACGGGAGTCAAGAATGAAGTATGAGGATCTGGTGCAATATTATTCTTATTAGAGTTGGGAGAGGTTTTGAGGGTGTCAAATGTGTTATGGGTGCTAGAACTCAATAAGAGTGTTTTCTTAGTCTTATTGAGAGAAAGGGATACCGCATATTTTTTTGAGTTAGACAGGTGTTGTTTGTGCCCAGAGGACCTAGCTTTATATCAAGGGTGATTCTTGGAGTTAGATAGGTTCAGTTTATGTGTGTTGTGACCAATAAAAGTAGATATACAAATGAGGACGGAGAAATTGGCTCCACCAGTGGTGATGCAGGTGGCCCCACTAGTAGCACGAATTTATAGGGAGTAGGTAGCTCCACCAGTGGTTGAGCAGGATTAGAGGGAGCCATATTTTAGAGGGAGTTATCCCTTAGGATCCAATGTGGGAGACAAAGCTACTTCCAAGTGATGATGGAGGATGGAATTCCTCTCTCGCTAAGAGGGAGTGTTGATGATTTGGTAGCATCGAGAGGCATTCTCGCTTGTGGAGTGTGGTGAGAATACCTTCCTCACTAAGAGGGAGTGTTTATTTTTGTAGATTTGGGCAGGTATTCTCACATGACCCTAGGTGTTGGGAATTTGGGAATCATTGTGGGAACCACATCACACTTTGGGTTTGGTGTAAATCCACTTGTATTTGAGTAGGGGATTCCTGGGTTTGGTGATGGGATCTATGGGACTGTGTTGGGGCTTCACACCCATAAGGATATCCTAATTTGATGTTGAATTGTGGAAGGGCTTATATGGTGACCCATAAGGATTTTATATAAAGGAGAGAGGTCATTGTGACATGTCATAACATCATGTAGAGTGTTTGGAGACATGATGGATCTAGCATAAGTGATTTTTCACTTGTTCTAGGAGGATTGGTGATATCAACAAAGGGGAAGTCTGCAAGGTGGTGAATCTGGCCCAAGAGAGAGAAGCGAAGAAGGTCGCATGTGTGGAGAAAAATTTTCGTGACATAGGTCATTTGCAGGAGGGTGAAGCATGTATATACGTGGGTTACATATGGATGAATTGTGTATATGGTATACAGGATTTGCATTGGAGAAAAAAATGTATGTCCACGGGTTTCTATTTGGTGAATCATGTATCTAAAGTTTCTGGGTAGGTACAAAACCATACGGGCTGACAGGTGACATAAGCGGGACGTACATGTGGTCTACAATAGATTCGTGTGCAAAGGATATTTCTTGATATTGCTCAGGTTTTCTTTTCTGATTTGTATGGTCATTGGAGAACAAGGTTGTTCTCAGTTTTGGTGACTTTGGAGGACAAGGTTGTCCTCAAATTTTGGTGATATTGTATTGGTTGGGAAGGCTGGTTTTTCCCTTAGGATTTCTAATGATAACAAGATTACAGAATTGAAATCATGTCTCATGTGTATTTATGATTCATCTATGATATTTGTGTTTCCACTGCATATTTTTTCAGTCAATAATTTCAGTGTAAAGTTGTTCACTGATAACATTTAGGTTTTTACTTTTAAATCACTAGGAAACAATTTTCAAATCTGAAATTAGTCACATAGAGTTTCATGTGAAAATTGACTGACAAAAGTATCAATGGGATAACTCATGTAGGTGGAAATTCTACCAATTGATAGTAACTTAATGCAAAAAAGGTGGGGGTACTACATATCCTGGTATGGTGATCCTAAAGGTGAATGTCAAAGGGTGTGACTAGGAAATGTAATTTTTCTCAAAGGGCGTAAGGATGTGCTAGTTTGAAAAATATACCTGAAGGGGCCATGGGATGGAAAAAATTGTATGGGATATGATATTTTTGATAAGTACCTGCACATAAAACCAAATACTCGCAGTGAAAAATACATTATCGTAAAAAACATGTTACAGAAGTTTGATGAAATGAGAGTGAGAAATCATACCTCTACTTTTAACATTGGCAGGAAAAAAAGTCCCTTGATGAAAATTTTGGGTGCCTTCAGAAGGAGGCCAAGGAAAAATGAGTTCTTAGAAAGGGTACTTACTGAAGGAGGCTAGGGAATGATGAGTTCCTGGAAAAGGGCACTCCCTAAGGGAGGCCATGGAATGATGGGTTCCCAAGCAAGGAACTCCCTAAGGGAGGCCATGGAACAATGAGTTCATGGAAAAGGCACTCCCTAAAGGATTCCAAGAAACCATGGGTTATTGAATAAGGCCCTCCCTAAGGGATGCCAAGGAACTATGGGTTCATAAAAGAGGAACTCTTTGAAGGAGGCCAGGGAAACATGGGTTCCCAAACATGGCACTCTCTATGGGAGGCCACAGAAAAATGGGTTCCTGAAAAAGGAACTCCTTGAAGGAGGTCAGGGAACCATGGGTTCCCAAACAATGCACTCCCTAAGGGAGACCATAGAAAAATGTGTTGTTGAAAAAGGAACTCCCCGAAGGAGGCCAGGAAACCATGGGTTCTCGAAAAAGGCACTCCCTAAGGGAGGCCAATCAACAATGGGTTCTTGGAAAAGGCAATCCCTGAAGGAGGCCAGGGAACCATGGGTTCCCAAACAAAGAAATACCTAAGGGAGGCCAAGGAATGATGGTTTATTGAAAAAGTAACTCCCTGAAGGAGGCCAGAGAAGCATGGGTTCCCAAACAAGGAACTCTGTAAGGGAGGCCATGGAACAATGAGTTCCTAGAAAAGGAATTCCTTGAAGGAGGATAGGTAACCATGGGTTCCCGAACAAGGCCATCCCTAAGGGAGACCAAAAAAAATGATATCGTGGAAAAGGCTCTCCTTGAAGGAGGTCAAGGAACCATGGGTCCCAAACGATTCTCTCCCTCAGGGAGGCCAAGGAACAATGGGTTCCTAAAAAAGGAACTCCTTGAATGAGGCCATGAAACAATGAGTTCCTAGAAAAGGAAATCCATGAAGGAGGTTAGGGAACCATGGTTTCCTAAGAAATTCACTCCCTAAGGGAGGTGAAGGAATGATGGGTTCCTAAAAAATGCACCCCTTGAAGGAGGCCACAAAACAATGAGTTCCTATAAAAGGTACTCTTTGAAGGAGGCTAGGTAACTGTGGGTTCTCGAGCAAGGCATTACCTAAGGGAGGCCATAAAACAATGAGTTCCTGAAAAAGGCACTCCCTAAAGGATTCTAGGGAACCATGGGTTCTCTAACAAGGCACTCTCTGAAGGAGGTTGCATTGGATGTATGGGGGTAATTAAAAATGGTCGAGGCTAATGGGGTCTTGCTACAAGAAGTAATGAAACTATATTGGTGGAGCATTCCAATTAGGCCATGGGGCTTGTAATTGCATGATGTCTGGGGTAATTTAACACGAGGTGGTTCTATAATGGTTCCCATGAAGGGTGTGTTGTGGGTTGGTTGTTTGTTGATATCTAGGTATTATGGGACCAAGGTGGGAAGTAGTACTTCCCCCAATATCATGATATGAGGACTGGGGGAAGGTTTGTTGCCAAATACCCAAGATGATGGACCAAAGGTATAACAATCAAAAATTTAAATTTGAGCATCCACCAAAGAGGATCTAAAATAGTGTATCAGAACCACTGTGTTTTGTAATATCCATGGTGGGGTTTGGGACTTTAAATTGTGCGACAACATCACCTATATGGGCATGATTGGTCATCATGGAACTGGAGTCCATGATATCCCCATCAATTATAATCAATGATCTTATTTGAGAGGGAGTAATGACCTTATCAAAGGAGATAATATCATAGGGTGCACCAATTGAATTGTTAAGACCCTTCCAATAGTTGATAGTAGAACATAGATGGAGGTTATCACTAAGATATATGAAAGAAGTAGTGGCCTCAAATAATTATTTTTCCTCTTTGAAGAATGCAGTGGAGATTTCAGGGTTTATTTTTGGATTGGGGCAAGAAATATGCATGGGTTTCCCCAAGGATAAATGGATTCACCCAACCTCCAAGCCCAAGTGGTGAGGAGGTGGTTCTAGAGACATTGGATCATTTTTAAGGGGAGTGGATGTTGCATGACTAGTGACAATGGATACATATTGCATGGACTCGTTGTGAGAAACATGAGGTGATATTCTAATATGAGAACCTTGTGGGGGCATCATAGTAGGAGAGTTTATCAATGGTGATTATACATCCCTCATGTGGGAATATCATGACTCAAAAGAGTGAAGACACCACAACACTCATGGTATAGATGAAATCACGTCCTAGTAGAATATTATAATCCATCAAATCAATCATGACAACAACATTGCTCAAAACCATCTTTCTACCTAACTCAATGGGGATATTAGGTAATATCCCTAAGGGGGAATAGAGCCTACCATCAAAATATATTAAATTAGTCATCGATTGCACAAGAGTAGGAGATCCTAGTTGTTTCCAAGTCGATGAGTACATAACACATGAGGTTTCCCCATCATCTATAATACACCAATAAATCATAAAATTTATAATGGTTACCCATATTTGAAATGAGTTAGAAGATGGAAGTATTGCTTGGATAAGTTGGTTCCAGTCAATGGTGATGGCTCATGATGGGTGTGGGTTTACACTTCCATTTTATTTACAATAATAAGGTATAGTAGTCATTGTGGAACTATAGGTGGAAGGAGTGCCCCCAAGTGTACATGATGATTGAGTCTCATTCGTGAGGTAGATTGCATGTGAGGGGGGGTTACCCATTTAAGGGGTAAAAAATGATGTCAAGGTGCATGGAAGCTCACATAATGGACTAATGGGTTCATGTTGGGGGAGGGGGAAATTCGAGGTAGTGATGTGAGTACCACTAAGTTTATTATGTTGTGTTCACTCTAAATAGATTGTTTGGACTAGCTATGGAGTGAGATCAGGGAACTAATGGGATGGGTGGCCATGAAAATCACAAAAGGGGAAAGGGTGATTATTTGATGCACGAGTGGTACATTTATGCTTGGTTTGATTGTAGTTTTAGTGGGAAATATGAGTGCCCCCATATTTACAAGCATTTCCCCCATGTTGTGGGAGATGATAGCGGGTGTTTCTCTTCTTACTCCTTGTGATAGGTGGATGACCAATATAACTAGGAGAGGGGGCCCAAGTTTTTCCAAACTGGGAAGAATAGGATGGTGTTATATATGGTAGTTTTTGTGGTCCTTCCATGGTGGTTGATGGCTTGATATCCAATTACTAAAGAGGAAGGGCTATAAGATGGGTTGTTTGGGATGTTGGTACCAAGCAAGGTAGAACCGAGCAAGGATGATCCTAAAAAAATTCCACTCACAAGTGTATGGGATGGTTGAGTTGATGTGTTGGCCAAACTAGGAATTCCTCCCAATATTGGAGGGAGGTTCAACAAGTGTCTAGAAAAATGAGGATTTTGTGTTTCCCCTATGATTTTGGACTTGCTAGATGTTGTGTCCTAAAATATGTGGTGTCTTTCCTCTCAATAATAACAACGGACCTTCCAAAAGAAATCAAAAGTGAGGCATGAATCCACTAGAAGAGGAACTAGTGAAGGTATGAAAAATCAGTTATAATGAGGGGTAAAGGGGGCATATCTCGAAAGTATTGGCGATGTTTCCAAATATCCATTCAAAATTTGATTGAAGGGATATTGCAGCCCATAACTGCCACCTAGGTATAAATCCTAGTTTTTGACAACTGAATTACCTCAATCAAGTGCGACACTTATATTTTCAATCTAATAAATGGGTGACGAGTTGGATGCTTTTCAAGAGTTGGGTAACTCAAGGAGACACACACAGAACAACCAAACCTCAGACTTCGATCCTTCATAGGTATCCCCTTGCCTTATGGTATAGGAACACTTGATTTATAGGATTTTTGGTTTCCTATTTCTTCAAATTCTAAGTTTCAAATGTGAAAATGATAACGAGCGATTGTTTGGATGCCTACCCTCAAGATCCTAACTTAGACTACAAAATTATTTTGTTCTCCTCATGTGGAGGTTAAAATAAGTTGTTTAAGGGTTGATTTTAGGATTTGAAGTGGGTTGGTAGAATGGGGTCATGAACCTTTCACAAGTATCCCCCTACCTTATGGTATAGGAACACTTGATTTAGAGGATTTTTGGTTTCCTATTTCGTCAACTTCTAAGTTTCAAATGTGAAAATGATAATGAGGGGTTGTTTGGATGCCTACCCTCGAGATCCTAACTTAGAATAGAAAATTGTTTTTTGCTCCTCCTGTGGGGGTTAAAATGAGTTGTTTAAGGGTTTATTTTAAGATTTGAAGAGGGTTGGGAGAATGGGTCATGAACCAATCTCATTGATTAAAATGGTGTGTAAACTTTCCAAGGATATATGGAGTCTTTATGATCCTCTTAGATCAATTTTGGGCATAGGGAGGAGAGCTTACTATGAATTCAAATATACGATAAATTTTTTAAGTGTGTGTTAAGGTTCTCTTGTGTGCTAATAGTGAAAATGATGTCAACAAGATTTTTGATAATTTAATGTGCAAGATTTTAGCATGTAGACATTGTGTGGTCCATTACAAATATTGATTAATCTAACTTACTAAATGTGCTTAGACAATCCTTGCATAATTCAAAAGACCCATATCACTAGAAATGTGGACATATGGGTCCTTAATTTGATCTTTTAAAGTCCCTAAGATGTTGTCTAATATAGAATAATTGAAGCTTCTCCTACATTGGAAATCATGTGGACATTGGGTCCTTACAGATTCATTTAACTCCCTAGGTTTTTTTTATTGTGTTATAAAGAACTTTGAAATTGTCCTAAATTTGCAAGCATATGGGCATGTATGGGACATTTACAAATTTAAAATTGTGTTTCAATTTGTAAAAAGAAAAATAAGAGGTTCCCAAGGGGGCCTTGGCCTCTCCTAATTGATGGTTTGATAGAGGGAGATGGAACTTCTCAAGATATGCTTTTCTGATATCCGGGATCACAAGGAGTGTGAGGGAAAGAGCATACTAGGGGTGCCAAAATAGGTTCTTAGTCCCGAGAGATTAAGTGGTTGTGAAAGAAAAAATTTGAACTAAGAATTCAAATGCTCAAATTGGCAATCCATGTGGCAACACAAAGGACACAAGTATGGTTCTTTTTATCCTTTTTTAGTGCCTAAGTTAGTTAATTACTAATGCAAGAAAGAACTCTAAGTGTGATTTTTGTTGTTTTACAAAGTGATGGAAATAAAAATCTAAGTCTACTTGAGAGGAAAAAAAATTACAGTCACGTGGATCCACGCAGGTTTGTGCTCGACAGTCGCATAGTTTTCCCAGGTTTGTACTCGACAGTCATGCATATCCATGCAGGTTTGTGCCTAATAGCCACACATTTTGCATGGGTTTTATTATAATAAATCCGTGTAGGTCCACGTAGGTTTTGGACAATAAAAATGCACATATTGTGTAGTTCTGTGCATTTGTTTCTTTGACAACCACACAAACACAGGTCTGTGGTGGGGAGAAAAATTTCAATTCAATTCTCCCAACCAGAAGCTTAATTGTTTAGTCTAGAAGATGGGGTAGGCCAGTTTTGACACCTACATACACAAATTGATTAAAATAAGCATTGTAAAGGCCTAACTGGGGAGGAATTTGATCCAACTCCCCAATGGAGTCTCTGATCTATTGTGCTTGTTTTTCCACTTGGGTGAGAAAAACAAAGCATTTAACTACGTTTTTAGACAAGAAAGATAATACATGATATGGTTAGTTGATTAGTGGATCAACCATGAAGTAAATAAGAAAACAAATAACAATAAAATGCAACTAAACTAAGAATGCATGAACTTCAAATGAAAAACTCAAAATGAAATAAGGAATAGCTACCAATGAAAAGGGTCTTTGAATTGTTAACACCATGGAGAAATGTGCAGTGACTTAGTGACTTATGAGTCCCCTCTTTCTCCTTGGGAGGGTCCATGATGTCCCCAATATAGAGTGATTCCTCTTCTAACAATGGAGTGACAATGGTGAATAATTATTTTCTAAGATTCTCAAGAGGTCAAGAGGTGAAAACGATAGCACTCGCTATGGATGCATGAATATCTCTAGGAGAAATGTGGCTTCTCAAGAACAAATTCAATAACATAAAAATATTTCTTTGTTTTCATGCCCCAAGATTTTATTTATAGGCTTCATTCAATCCTTTACATAACTAGTTCATAGTGTGAATAGGGGCCCTTTGGAGGTACCTCCTAGTCCATAAATGGCCCCATGGATAGATTTTGGCATGATTTGGGCGTTATTTCATGATACACCTCAGGATGGAAGTGGGTAAGGCCCGACCAAAATCATTAATGTGTCATTTCCCCATATGTGTAGGTTCCCATGGAGACAGTCGTGCAACCCACACAATTTGTGCACATTCAAATGTGTTGGCCCATGGATATGTATGCACGTAACCCTTTATGAGGATGAGAAGAAATTCAGGGAACCATTTGTATAGTTTTTGACTTGCTGAATGAATCTTGTTAATTCTAGAGTCATCCTAATTGGTATGTTGCATTGGTTATTTCTTTAACCATTTTTGGTATTGATGTGAATGGTTTTTTGGTGATAAAAGCGGGGTAGAGGGAGGAGCCTTTTTGGTTATGAAGTGAAGGGTTGAGTGAAAGGATTTGTTTATTTGGGAGGTGGAGTATCTATTGGATATGAGGGCATTGGTGAGGTGGGTTTTTTTCTTTATCAAGGATATGAGGGGCAGCGATTCACATGTCTTGAGTGACAAGAGTTTTAAGGACAACAAATTTTTGGGTTGGTTGGTGGTGAGGTATGTAGGTATCTATCAGTGTGTATATTTTTTCAGTACACCTAGTGGGTGAGGGTACCATTAGGTTTAAGAGATAGGAGAACATTAAAAAACGTCAGATATTTTTCATGTTGGAATTCCACCATAAATTGAATGTAGGGAGATATGTTGTTAAGGTCACACAAAATTAGTCTATAAAATGCACACTATTATGGCCAACTGTGAAAACCTACACACTCTAACAATTATATTAATCATACTACACAAATTAACGTAAAGGACTTTCACATGCCTACAACCACCACCTCTACCTATTTTCTATTTTGTTTTTATGGTTTCTCTATCACCTATGAGCTAACCCATTTATTGTATGAGTATGAGAATTTTTGTGAATGCCAAAACTCAAGGATCAAGTTTGAAACCATTGTCATTGGAGCCCCCCATCCAAAGTATACTTATCTCCCCAAATTTTCAAGTTATCATTGATTCATGCATTTCAATGGGATTTTTTTTCAAGGTTTGTATCCCAAAAAGGGATTTTCCCTTCATTCCTACAACTTAGATGTTGATCATCATGTTAAAGGGAATTTCAGAAGTCAAGATTTTTGTTATCTCATGCAAAAAGATGGTGTGATATAGAATTTGTGCCTCCATATCTCATATATACTCTAATTTATCTATCATATATTTTATAGGACCTTAGACACATACCTCGAAATATCATATTCTTGCATAAGATCTTGATGCCATGAAGGCAAGTGCATTACAAAGTTTCAACATTTTAGCTATATATGTCACATATTTAGGGAAACTTTTTATAATATTTTAGGGTTTCCTAGAGGATATTATGTATGACTAAACTCATATGTTGACCCTTATAATAATATTTCTTTAGGGATGTTATACAAAATGTATAACATGAGGGAAACACATTTTAGGTTGTTTAACTTGAGAACAAGGAAAGAAACCCTCCTTAGAGCTTGTTCAAAGAAGAGTTAACAAGTCTTGATGTAGTTTCTAGATATTCATGAAATTCATAAATGGAAAATAA
>ML824040.1:50363-68348 GCA_009831015.1 Picea engelmannii | reverse complement strand
GACATGTCATAACATCATGTAGAGTGTTTGGAGACATGATGGATCTAGCATAAGTGATTTTTCACTTGTTCTAGGAGGATTGGTGATATCAACAAAGGGGAAGTCTGCAAGGTGGTGAATCTGGCCCAAGAGAGAGAAGCGAAGAAGGTCGCATGTGTGGAGAAAAATTTTCGTGACATAGGTCATTTGCAGGAGGGTGAAGCATGTATATACGTGGGTTACATATGGATGAATTGTGTATATGGTATACAGGATTTGCATTGGAGAAAAAAATGTATGTCCACGGGTTTCTATTTGGTGAATCATGTATCTAAAGTTTCTGGGTAGGTACAAAACCATACGGGCTGACAGGTGACATAAGCGGGACGTACATGTGGTCTACAATAGATTCGTGTGCAAAGGATATTTCTTGATATTGCTCAGGTTTTCTTTTCTGATTTGTATGGTCATTGGAGAACAAGGTTGTTCTCAGTTTTGGTGACTTTGGAGGACAAGGTTGTCCTCAAATTTTGGTGATATTGTATTGGTTGGGAAGGCTGGTTTTTCCCTTAGGATTTCTAATGATAACAAGATTACAGAATTGAAATCATGTCTCATGTGTATTTATGATTCATCTATGATATTTGTGTTTCCACTGCATATTTTTTCAGTCAATAATTTCAGTGTAAAGTTGTTCACTGATAACATTTAGGTTTTTACTTTTAAATCACTAGGAAACAATTTTCAAATCTGAAATTAGTCACATAGAGTTTCATGTGAAAATTGACTGACAAAAGTATCAATGGGATAACTCATGTAGGTGGAAATTCTACCAATTGATAGTAACTTAATGCAAAAAAGGTGGGGGTACTACATATCCTGGTATGGTGATCCTAAAGGTGAATGTCAAAGGGTGTGACTAGGAAATGTAATTTTTCTCAAAGGGCGTAAGGATGTGCTAGTTTGAAAAATATACCTGAAGGGGCCATGGGATGGAAAAAATTGTATGGGATATGATATTTTTGATAAGTACCTGCACATAAAACCAAATACTCGCAGTGAAAAATACATTATCGTAAAAAACATGTTACAGAAGTTTGATGAAATGAGAGTGAGAAATCATACCTCTACTTTTAACATTGGCAGGAAAAAAAGTCCCTTGATGAAAATTTTGGGTGCCTTCAGAAGGAGGCCAAGGAAAAATGAGTTCTTAGAAAGGGTACTTACTGAAGGAGGCTAGGGAATGATGAGTTCCTGGAAAAGGGCACTCCCTAAGGGAGGCCATGGAATGATGGGTTCCCAAGCAAGGAACTCCCTAAGGGAGGCCATGGAACAATGAGTTCATGGAAAAGGCACTCCCTAAAGGATTCCAAGAAACCATGGGTTATTGAATAAGGCCCTCCCTAAGGGATGCCAAGGAACTATGGGTTCATAAAAGAGGAACTCTTTGAAGGAGGCCAGGGAAACATGGGTTCCCAAACATGGCACTCTCTATGGGAGGCCACAGAAAAATGGGTTCCTGAAAAAGGAACTCCTTGAAGGAGGTCAGGGAACCATGGGTTCCCAAACAATGCACTCCCTAAGGGAGACCATAGAAAAATGTGTTGTTGAAAAAGGAACTCCCCGAAGGAGGCCAGGAAACCATGGGTTCTCGAAAAAGGCACTCCCTAAGGGAGGCCAATCAACAATGGGTTCTTGGAAAAGGCAATCCCTGAAGGAGGCCAGGGAACCATGGGTTCCCAAACAAAGAAATACCTAAGGGAGGCCAAGGAATGATGGTTTATTGAAAAAGTAACTCCCTGAAGGAGGCCAGAGAAGCATGGGTTCCCAAACAAGGAACTCTGTAAGGGAGGCCATGGAACAATGAGTTCCTAGAAAAGGAATTCCTTGAAGGAGGATAGGTAACCATGGGTTCCCGAACAAGGCCATCCCTAAGGGAGACCAAAAAAAATGATATCGTGGAAAAGGCTCTCCTTGAAGGAGGTCAAGGAACCATGGGTCCCAAACGATTCTCTCCCTCAGGGAGGCCAAGGAACAATGGGTTCCTAAAAAAGGAACTCCTTGAATGAGGCCATGAAACAATGAGTTCCTAGAAAAGGAAATCCATGAAGGAGGTTAGGGAACCATGGTTTCCTAAGAAATTCACTCCCTAAGGGAGGTGAAGGAATGATGGGTTCCTAAAAAATGCACCCCTTGAAGGAGGCCACAAAACAATGAGTTCCTATAAAAGGTACTCTTTGAAGGAGGCTAGGTAACTGTGGGTTCTCGAGCAAGGCATTACCTAAGGGAGGCCATAAAACAATGAGTTCCTGAAAAAGGCACTCCCTAAAGGATTCTAGGGAACCATGGGTTCTCTAACAAGGCACTCTCTGAAGGAGGTTGCATTGGATGTATGGGGGTAATTAAAAATGGTCGAGGCTAATGGGGTCTTGCTACAAGAAGTAATGAAACTATATTGGTGGAGCATTCCAATTAGGCCATGGGGCTTGTAATTGCATGATGTCTGGGGTAATTTAACACGAGGTGGTTCTATAATGGTTCCCATGAAGGGTGTGTTGTGGGTTGGTTGTTTGTTGATATCTAGGTATTATGGGACCAAGGTGGGAAGTAGTACTTCCCCCAATATCATGATATGAGGACTGGGGGAAGGTTTGTTGCCAAATACCCAAGATGATGGACCAAAGGTATAACAATCAAAAATTTAAATTTGAGCATCCACCAAAGAGGATCTAAAATAGTGTATCAGAACCACTGTGTTTTGTAATATCCATGGTGGGGTTTGGGACTTTAAATTGTGCGACAACATCACCTATATGGGCATGATTGGTCATCATGGAACTGGAGTCCATGATATCCCCATCAATTATAATCAATGATCTTATTTGAGAGGGAGTAATGACCTTATCAAAGGAGATAATATCATAGGGTGCACCAATTGAATTGTTAAGACCCTTCCAATAGTTGATAGTAGAACATAGATGGAGGTTATCACTAAGATATATGAAAGAAGTAGTGGCCTCAAATAATTATTTTTCCTCTTTGAAGAATGCAGTGGAGATTTCAGGGTTTATTTTTGGATTGGGGCAAGAAATATGCATGGGTTTCCCCAAGGATAAATGGATTCACCCAACCTCCAAGCCCAAGTGGTGAGGAGGTGGTTCTAGAGACATTGGATCATTTTTAAGGGGAGTGGATGTTGCATGACTAGTGACAATGGATACATATTGCATGGACTCGTTGTGAGAAACATGAGGTGATATTCTAATATGAGAACCTTGTGGGGGCATCATAGTAGGAGAGTTTATCAATGGTGATTATACATCCCTCATGTGGGAATATCATGACTCAAAAGAGTGAAGACACCACAACACTCATGGTATAGATGAAATCACGTCCTAGTAGAATATTATAATCCATCAAATCAATCATGACAACAACATTGCTCAAAACCATCTTTCTACCTAACTCAATGGGGATATTAGGTAATATCCCTAAGGGGGAATAGAGCCTACCATCAAAATATATTAAATTAGTCATCGATTGCACAAGAGTAGGAGATCCTAGTTGTTTCCAAGTCGATGAGTACATAACACATGAGGTTTCCCCATCATCTATAATACACCAATAAATCATAAAATTTATAATGGTTACCCATATTTGAAATGAGTTAGAAGATGGAAGTATTGCTTGGATAAGTTGGTTCCAGTCAATGGTGATGGCTCATGATGGGTGTGGGTTTACACTTCCATTTTATTTACAATAATAAGGTATAGTAGTCATTGTGGAACTATAGGTGGAAGGAGTGCCCCCAAGTGTACATGATGATTGAGTCTCATTCGTGAGGTAGATTGCATGTGAGGGGGGGTTACCCATTTAAGGGGTAAAAAATGATGTCAAGGTGCATGGAAGCTCACATAATGGACTAATGGGTTCATGTTGGGGGAGGGGGAAATTCGAGGTAGTGATGTGAGTACCACTAAGTTTATTATGTTGTGTTCACTCTAAATAGATTGTTTGGACTAGCTATGGAGTGAGATCAGGGAACTAATGGGATGGGTGGCCATGAAAATCACAAAAGGGGAAAGGGTGATTATTTGATGCACGAGTGGTACATTTATGCTTGGTTTGATTGTAGTTTTAGTGGGAAATATGAGTGCCCCCATATTTACAAGCATTTCCCCCATGTTGTGGGAGATGATAGCGGGTGTTTCTCTTCTTACTCCTTGTGATAGGTGGATGACCAATATAACTAGGAGAGGGGGCCCAAGTTTTTCCAAACTGGGAAGAATAGGATGGTGTTATATATGGTAGTTTTTGTGGTCCTTCCATGGTGGTTGATGGCTTGATATCCAATTACTAAAGAGGAAGGGCTATAAGATGGGTTGTTTGGGATGTTGGTACCAAGCAAGGTAGAACCGAGCAAGGATGATCCTAAAAAAATTCCACTCACAAGTGTATGGGATGGTTGAGTTGATGTGTTGGCCAAACTAGGAATTCCTCCCAATATTGGAGGGAGGTTCAACAAGTGTCTAGAAAAATGAGGATTTTGTGTTTCCCCTATGATTTTGGACTTGCTAGATGTTGTGTCCTAAAATATGTGGTGTCTTTCCTCTCAATAATAACAACGGACCTTCCAAAAGAAATCAAAAGTGAGGCATGAATCCACTAGAAGAGGAACTAGTGAAGGTATGAAAAATCAGTTATAATGAGGGGTAAAGGGGGCATATCTCGAAAGTATTGGCGATGTTTCCAAATATCCATTCAAAATTTGATTGAAGGGATATTGCAGCCCATAACTGCCACCTAGGTATAAATCCTAGTTTTTGACAACTGAATTACCTCAATCAAGTGCGACACTTATATTTTCAATCTAATAAATGGGTGACGAGTTGGATGCTTTTCAAGAGTTGGGTAACTCAAGGAGACACACACAGAACAACCAAACCTCAGACTTCGATCCTTCATAGGTATCCCCTTGCCTTATGGTATAGGAACACTTGATTTATAGGATTTTTGGTTTCCTATTTCTTCAAATTCTAAGTTTCAAATGTGAAAATGATAACGAGCGATTGTTTGGATGCCTACCCTCAAGATCCTAACTTAGACTACAAAATTATTTTGTTCTCCTCATGTGGAGGTTAAAATAAGTTGTTTAAGGGTTGATTTTAGGATTTGAAGTGGGTTGGTAGAATGGGGTCATGAACCTTTCACAAGTATCCCCCTACCTTATGGTATAGGAACACTTGATTTAGAGGATTTTTGGTTTCCTATTTCGTCAACTTCTAAGTTTCAAATGTGAAAATGATAATGAGGGGTTGTTTGGATGCCTACCCTCGAGATCCTAACTTAGAATAGAAAATTGTTTTTTGCTCCTCCTGTGGGGGTTAAAATGAGTTGTTTAAGGGTTTATTTTAAGATTTGAAGAGGGTTGGGAGAATGGGTCATGAACCAATCTCATTGATTAAAATGGTGTGTAAACTTTCCAAGGATATATGGAGTCTTTATGATCCTCTTAGATCAATTTTGGGCATAGGGAGGAGAGCTTACTATGAATTCAAATATACGATAAATTTTTTAAGTGTGTGTTAAGGTTCTCTTGTGTGCTAATAGTGAAAATGATGTCAACAAGATTTTTGATAATTTAATGTGCAAGATTTTAGCATGTAGACATTGTGTGGTCCATTACAAATATTGATTAATCTAACTTACTAAATGTGCTTAGACAATCCTTGCATAATTCAAAAGACCCATATCACTAGAAATGTGGACATATGGGTCCTTAATTTGATCTTTTAAAGTCCCTAAGATGTTGTCTAATATAGAATAATTGAAGCTTCTCCTACATTGGAAATCATGTGGACATTGGGTCCTTACAGATTCATTTAACTCCCTAGGTTTTTTTTATTGTGTTATAAAGAACTTTGAAATTGTCCTAAATTTGCAAGCATATGGGCATGTATGGGACATTTACAAATTTAAAATTGTGTTTCAATTTGTAAAAAGAAAAATAAGAGGTTCCCAAGGGGGCCTTGGCCTCTCCTAATTGATGGTTTGATAGAGGGAGATGGAACTTCTCAAGATATGCTTTTCTGATATCCGGGATCACAAGGAGTGTGAGGGAAAGAGCATACTAGGGGTGCCAAAATAGGTTCTTAGTCCCGAGAGATTAAGTGGTTGTGAAAGAAAAAATTTGAACTAAGAATTCAAATGCTCAAATTGGCAATCCATGTGGCAACACAAAGGACACAAGTATGGTTCTTTTTATCCTTTTTTAGTGCCTAAGTTAGTTAATTACTAATGCAAGAAAGAACTCTAAGTGTGATTTTTGTTGTTTTACAAAGTGATGGAAATAAAAATCTAAGTCTACTTGAGAGGAAAAAAAATTACAGTCACGTGGATCCACGCAGGTTTGTGCTCGACAGTCGCATAGTTTTCCCAGGTTTGTACTCGACAGTCATGCATATCCATGCAGGTTTGTGCCTAATAGCCACACATTTTGCATGGGTTTTATTATAATAAATCCGTGTAGGTCCACGTAGGTTTTGGACAATAAAAATGCACATATTGTGTAGTTCTGTGCATTTGTTTCTTTGACAACCACACAAACACAGGTCTGTGGTGGGGAGAAAAATTTCAATTCAATTCTCCCAACCAGAAGCTTAATTGTTTAGTCTAGAAGATGGGGTAGGCCAGTTTTGACACCTACATACACAAATTGATTAAAATAAGCATTGTAAAGGCCTAACTGGGGAGGAATTTGATCCAACTCCCCAATGGAGTCTCTGATCTATTGTGCTTGTTTTTCCACTTGGGTGAGAAAAACAAAGCATTTAACTACGTTTTTAGACAAGAAAGATAATACATGATATGGTTAGTTGATTAGTGGATCAACCATGAAGTAAATAAGAAAACAAATAACAATAAAATGCAACTAAACTAAGAATGCATGAACTTCAAATGAAAAACTCAAAATGAAATAAGGAATAGCTACCAATGAAAAGGGTCTTTGAATTGTTAACACCATGGAGAAATGTGCAGTGACTTAGTGACTTATGAGTCCCCTCTTTCTCCTTGGGAGGGTCCATGATGTCCCCAATATAGAGTGATTCCTCTTCTAACAATGGAGTGACAATGGTGAATAATTATTTTCTAAGATTCTCAAGAGGTCAAGAGGTGAAAACGATAGCACTCGCTATGGATGCATGAATATCTCTAGGAGAAATGTGGCTTCTCAAGAACAAATTCAATAACATAAAAATATTTCTTTGTTTTCATGCCCCAAGATTTTATTTATAGGCTTCATTCAATCCTTTACATAACTAGTTCATAGTGTGAATAGGGGCCCTTTGGAGGTACCTCCTAGTCCATAAATGGCCCCATGGATAGATTTTGGCATGATTTGGGCGTTATTTCATGATACACCTCAGGATGGAAGTGGGTAAGGCCCGACCAAAATCATTAATGTGTCATTTCCCCATATGTGTAGGTTCCCATGGAGACAGTCGTGCAACCCACACAATTTGTGCACATTCAAATGTGTTGGCCCATGGATATGTATGCACGTAACCCTTTATGAGGATGAGAAGAAATTCAGGGAACCATTTGTATAGTTTTTGACTTGCTGAATGAATCTTGTTAATTCTAGAGTCATCCTAATTGGTATGTTGCATTGGTTATTTCTTTAACCATTTTTGGTATTGATGTGAATGGTTTTTTGGTGATAAAAGCGGGGTAGAGGGAGGAGCCTTTTTGGTTATGAAGTGAAGGGTTGAGTGAAAGGATTTGTTTATTTGGGAGGTGGAGTATCTATTGGATATGAGGGCATTGGTGAGGTGGGTTTTTTTCTTTATCAAGGATATGAGGGGCAGCGATTCACATGTCTTGAGTGACAAGAGTTTTAAGGACAACAAATTTTTGGGTTGGTTGGTGGTGAGGTATGTAGGTATCTATCAGTGTGTATATTTTTTCAGTACACCTAGTGGGTGAGGGTACCATTAGGTTTAAGAGATAGGAGAACATTAAAAAACGTCAGATATTTTTCATGTTGGAATTCCACCATAAATTGAATGTAGGGAGATATGTTGTTAAGGTCACACAAAATTAGTCTATAAAATGCACACTATTATGGCCAACTGTGAAAACCTACACACTCTAACAATTATATTAATCATACTACACAAATTAACGTAAAGGACTTTCACATGCCTACAACCACCACCTCTACCTATTTTCTATTTTGTTTTTATGGTTTCTCTATCACCTATGAGCTAACCCATTTATTGTATGAGTATGAGAATTTTTGTGAATGCCAAAACTCAAGGATCAAGTTTGAAACCATTGTCATTGGAGCCCCCCATCCAAAGTATACTTATCTCCCCAAATTTTCAAGTTATCATTGATTCATGCATTTCAATGGGATTTTTTTTCAAGGTTTGTATCCCAAAAAGGGATTTTCCCTTCATTCCTACAACTTAGATGTTGATCATCATGTTAAAGGGAATTTCAGAAGTCAAGATTTTTGTTATCTCATGCAAAAAGATGGTGTGATATAGAATTTGTGCCTCCATATCTCATATATACTCTAATTTATCTATCATATATTTTATAGGACCTTAGACACATACCTCGAAATATCATATTCTTGCATAAGATCTTGATGCCATGAAGGCAAGTGCATTACAAAGTTTCAACATTTTAGCTATATATGTCACATATTTAGGGAAACTTTTTATAATATTTTAGGGTTTCCTAGAGGATATTATGTATGACTAAACTCATATGTTGACCCTTATAATAATATTTCTTTAGGGATGTTATACAAAATGTATAACATGAGGGAAACACATTTTAGGTTGTTTAACTTGAGAACAAGGAAAGAAACCCTCCTTAGAGCTTGTTCAAAGAAGAGTTAACAAGTCTTGATGTAGTTTCTAGATATTCATGAAATTCATAAATGGAAAATAAATTTCCTTGGACGTGAATATTAGGGTTTCAATTGTATCTATCAAGGGAATGCATCGAATCAAATAAGTGCTTCCAAAATATGCACAAATGATTATTTTCATTGGTAAGAAACTAGAGGATCACTACACTCTATGGGATTGTAACATTGGAAGGGAGGTGACCTTATGCATGGTACTTTGATCTAGGTTTAGGAGTGGAACGAACTGATTAACAGACTGAATACAATAAACACGGAGATATGAAGAATAACACAAATATCCAGTGAACAATATCTTCTATTAAATAATAAAATAGGTTGAAACTATAAAACTGTAGAACTGAAACACTTGCTTGAATGGTGGTAGCTATCTCTGAGAAGAGATGTGGCTACTACATGCATCTGTATGAGAAGAATGGATTAAAATGAGGCTCCATAGGTGTTTTTGATATTACTCATGAATGCCAAAACCCTATAAATCCAAAAACCTAACCCTAGAAGGTGAAACGCCAAAAGTTATGTGGGCTCTATGGCTAAGTTGGTGTAATTTGGTACCTCAACTTCCCAGGGCCGTAACATTTTCATACGACCTCCGTTTTAGGCGCGTGATAGCCTGTTGGAAAGGTATTTCAAAGAAATACACATTCCATCATCAAACTTTGACTTCATCTATAGTTTGACTATGGAGATCCAAAAAACAATGTTTAGGGCCCCAAAACGGCCCTCGAAGTACCTGAATATGTGTTGACATGAAAACATACAAAATAAGCTAGTTGGATTAGGCAAGAGGCCACCCGTATCCACCTAGAGAAAGTGTGGGGCTTCAAACAACCCCAGAAGTGTAGAACCTACAATTACAAAGCAGTACAGAAGAATGTGTTGAACAAAAAATGAACATGAGGAACCAGTTGGAATAGGTGGGTGGCCACCAATATCCACTTGGATCAACCCTCCCTCCTTAGGAAGAAATGGTCTCCATTGCATTAATTTCCCCCATCAGGTGAGGAAAATTCTGTTGGATTTGGCCCTGGGTGAGCCACTTTTCTTAGTGTAGGAGTTACCCTGCCTTGACAACCTGATAAATCTCGATCCATTGTTGGCAAGTGCTCTTGACATGTGTGTTCACTATCTGATTAGTGGATGCTTGTTCCATGCAGTCAGGGTTGAGATTTGTTGGTGTTATCTCTTCTGTGATCTCGGAGGTGTCCAATAATGGTGGAAAATATAGTCGAAGGAGGTCCACATTGAATACTGGATGCAAACCAAGGAAGAGTGGAGTTTTGAGCTCAAAAGCATTGCTACCCACATCCTTGGTGATAGTGTAAGGCCCATAACGAAGCGGGAAAACTTCTTATGGGGCCCGGTGAGATGCTCCTTCTGCAAATGTAACCAGACTTTGTCACCAACCTAAAATTGTTGTGGTACACTGTGTTGATCATGACACTGCTTGTACTTAGTATTGGATTTCTGCAAAATCTCCGAGACCTGTTAGCATATGTGTTTAATCCACTCAATGAATCTGGTGGCTTTTTCGATCGCAGACTGATCAGGGGAAGAGTTTTTCTGTGCAGTGGAAAGAGGAAGTGAAACATCAATGGGTCCCAAGGGTTGGAATCCCAGACCCACCTGAAATGGGCTATGGTCGGTGGAACTATCAAGAGCCATGTTGTAATTGTGTTGGACATATGGAAGACTCTCATCCCATGTACATGGATGCTTAGAATTGTACATGTGCATAATATGCACAATCATCTCATTGATGACCTTTTTTTGGAAATCGGTTTGGGGGTGGAAAGCATTGGATTTTGTGAGCTTGGTGTCCAACAGAGACCAGAGACTCAACAAAATGTGTTGAGGAACCTGTTGTCTCAGTCAGAGATGATGGTCTTTGGTATCCAAAATTGGACCCACACTCATTCGAACAAGATCTTGGAAGTATCTGTCACTGTAACATTCTTATTACAGGTTGTGAGGATGACCATCTTCGAAAACCGATCAACGATCACAAACACACAGCCATTTCCTTCCTTGGTGGACGAAAATCTAGACATGTAATCCATTGAGATGGATTCCCAAGCATTCTAGGGAATAGAAAGAGGGGTGTATAAGCCTTTCTTATTGATGGTTGGATTGGAAATGGCACAGATAGTGCAAGAACTGATATACTTGCTGACTTCCTGTTGAAGTTTTGGCCAATAAAAATGTTTTTGAAGAACGGAAACAGTTTTTTCTATGCCAAAATGTCCTGCCACCCAACTATAGTTGGTGAAGGGTATCAATAAATCATCCATCAACCTCATGAAAGAGGTTTGTGCATTTGTGAAGCCAAATGGCATGACTAGCCATTCATAGAAACCTTCTTTATACTTGAAGTTTGTCTTCCATACATCAGTTGGTTTGATGGGAACCTGGTGGTAGCCAGACTTTAGGTCAATCTAGTTGAAGAAACTTTCCCCCTTGAGTTGGTCAAGAAGGTCATCAATCCTGAGAATGGGGTAGTGGTTCCTGACTATGATTTTATTTACGTCTCTATAATCAATGTAGAGTCACCAAGTCCCATCCTTCTTCTTCACCAGTACAATCGGGCTTTCGCAAGGGGAGGAGTTGGGTCTGATGTGCCCCTTTTGAAGAATCTCTCGGATATGATGCCTGATTTCATCATTTTCCATTAGTGAGTGTTGATAGACTGGTCCATTAGGTAGAGGTGTGTTAGGGGTTAGATCAATTGGATGCTTGACTTGGCAATGTGTCGGTATCCCTGTAGGTGAGGAGAAGATTTCTCTATATTCTTCCTCGATCTTATCCAATTGCTTCTACTGCAAAGAGAGGTGTTGTGTAGAGGCCACAGATGTGGTGGCGACCTTCTACTTACTGTGACCATGGATCACAAAGAATATGAACTTCCAATTCTATGAAATAAACTTACTGCATTGCTTAGCAGAGATTAAATAAATAGCAGTAGGTGACGCTACCTCTAGGATCATGTACAATTGTCTACCCAAAGTAATAATAACATTGTGGGGTCTAGACTCATACACAACATGACGCTTCCAAAAATATGGTTGTCCTAAAAGAACATCAAAAAATTCAAGAGGATCAATTTCACACAGTACCTCATCTTTTAAAGGCTTGATGTTGTAGGGAAGACGACATTGTTGGCTGACACAGAGATCTATTCCTTGGTGAAGCTAGTCGATGGTGTAGGGATGTGGGTGTGGTGGCATTGGAAGGTCTAGCTACTTGATGAACTCTACTGAAATCAGGTTCTTCTAACTACCTCTATCGACAATGAAATGAAGCAAAGCCCCCTTTACCCACATCTGTGATTGAAAGAGGCGTTTCCCTTCCTTTGGTTCTTCTGGTTCACTTGGTCAAACTTTGGTGGTAGCGACAGTGGCACTAGGTTTAACATTAATAATCTGCTTCCCTCCTTTAGGATTTGACTTGGAATCAGAATCGTCCTCTGACTCAGAATCCTTCATCTTGACCACAAGGGACTACTTGGAGTGGCATTCTTCGGTGTTGTGCCAAGGAATTTTATGGTACTCACACCATTTTCCTGTTTCCTTCTTCGTCTTCTCATTCCCCTTCTTATGTTGCGGCTTGGACTGGTTGTCCTGAGGGTGGTCATATCGACTTGGTCCCTTGCTGTGTGGGTTGGGGCTGCCTTTTCCCTGCTTCAATTGTGAGGGGTTCACAGGTCCAAACTCTCACCTTTTCTTCTTAAATTTCTTCTCAATCTTGATAGTGTATCTATAAGTCACGCCCAATGAGACGATGTCCAGAAACTCCATTTTTGTTTGAATGTATCTATGTAAACAGTTGGTTTAGTTGAGTACCAGATTATGCTCAGAGTCTTTGATACCCAATTTGGTGTGTAGGGTATGGAAAATATTGGTGAAATATGGTACTTTTTGGTCCCTTTCTTGACGTAGGGTGGTCCATCTGGTGTACTGGTCCTCTTAGCTTCCAATAGGTTAGTAGTGTTATTTAATGGAACCTTGGAAGGAATCCCATGTAGGGGAAACCATAAACATTGTATATTCATCCACGACCCTTTGCTTAAATTAAATATCACACTAGTCTTTAACATGGGGAACGGCCTTGAGGAGTGCAAAAGTAAAATTTTCCCTATCGGAAAAATCATGGACAGAAAAATATCCTTCAAGCATATTCAACTATTTATCTACAACATTCACATCTATCAGTCCTTCAAATAATGGAATATCAAAATTTACCTGTACCTTGAAGGGGGTTGCATGGCTACTTGATGAAGATGCATCTCCTGTGGGCAGTCGTCAAAGGATCTATACATAGTTGTCCATCATTCTGTTCCTTTGTCACACGAGGGATTCCTCGAGCAACATTTTAATAGGATCTTCTGCTCCATCATATTTCTTTTCGTCCCTCATGGGTTGTTTTCGGGCTCGACACGACCAATATTTTAATGGCTCAATTGGTTTGAGTCCCAACTTCTTGTACCCATATCTTGTCGAGGACATGCATGGAAAAAAATAAATGAAGAGAAGACCACTCTGATACCACTAATCCATATTTAGGAGTGGAATGAACTGATTAACATATTGAATACAATAAACATAGAGATATGAAGAATAACACAAATATCTAGTGAACAATATCTTCTATTAAATAATGAAATAGGTTGAAACTGTAAAACTGTAGAACCGAAACACTTGCTCGAATGGTGGTTCACTATATATCTTTTTTTTTCTTCATATCTCTGTGTTTATCGTATTCATTCTGTTAATCAGTTCATTTTGCTCCTAAATCCGAATCACATCAAAAAATTTCAAAATTGAGCATTGTCTTCAAGGGCATCTTTAAACTAATCAACAATATCATATGTCCCAAACTCATCATTCTAAACAGACACATTATCATCTTCTTCTACGTCATTTTTTGCTTCCATTTGTTCTTCCATTGGCTCTTTGATATCCTCAAGTTCTCCAAAGTGATCATTTCCAATAATTCCTTCTAATGGTACTTGAGTTTCCTTTGACAATTTTTCCACCTTTGATTCACTAAAATCTCCTTTCCTCAAGCCAACTTGTTGCATTTCATCTGAAAGAGTTGGAATAACATTAATTCTTTGCTGAATAAAAATGCACCGCATTGGGTCACTTTCAAAGGCTTTGCAATTCCTTCCTTTCTGTAAGCAACATGCTAATGTTGTACCTAATCACCAAACAAAAAATAAATAATGAAGTTAGATACTGTAAAAAGACATAAATTAAAAATAATATAAGATTGAAGTATGATTTCATAAATATTAGATCATAATTCTTACATGAACTTGAGAAAAAATACAAAACCCAATCTCCTTCATTTTAAAATGTATCTATAATATAATTAATGAATTCTTGTGGTTTTTTATAAAGGCTAACCATCTCTCCTTTCAAATATTTTTCCTCATATGTTAGCTTTCTAACCACAACATTGTATACCAATATACTACTAGGAGTCTCTCCATCCTTTGCATTGACAAGAATAAATTTATAAGAATCATCTTTTGTCGAGGTTGCAACATGCATACTCTCAAAATCATGTTTAAATTATTCTCTATTGGAGCTATGAATATTAGGCTTGTGCCTATAACATAAATAAGTGCAAATTCAATTAAGTTGTGAATTAATAAAATTGTTTTCTAATCTTAATTGCTAAACATACACTTTCAATATCTTACCAAATAAACTGCATCATTTTCTTTTCTTTCCCCTTGAAGCTTGATTGTACTAATTGATGTAGGAGCATCACCATCAACATTCATTGAGGCCAAGTGGAGGACAACTCATCATCCAGCGTGCATTCAAACTGGTTTGGATTCCAAGGAGTGTGCATCACTTTAATATTTTGAAAGTATTGTAATTAAAGATCTCATAAGATCTCGAAACTTGAGCCATTGTATGATCTCCAGGAGATTGTAATTTATTTAATTACATGTAGTATTGTGCATATTTGGAGCACTGACTCATATCTAGATTGTAATATATCATTTATTGTAATAATCCTTAGTGGTAGGACTCTTAATTGCGATATGAAAGAACTAGAGTAGTTGGGAGGAAGGCTCAAGAAGCCCCCTCATGTATAAATACATGTAATATATGCACAAAAGAGGTTGTTGAGGTTATTTTGATTACCGTCGAAGAGAATTGTTGTTGAGAGAAGTTGAAGGCTGCTGAACTCTTGTAAATGTTTTGTTGAAGGAATATAACATAGAGGAGATTTGATTCACATGTCTGAGTTTGCTTATCTCTTATTTAATTGGGTAATGTTATGTTATCTATTTTTCTATGTTTATATTCATGTGTGTGTGTTTCATGGTTGAATGAATGGACCTTTGATGTTCTGTAAGTTTCAGTTGTTTCTTTTCTGAAATATTAGTGCAAGGAGTGCACAGTGCCCATGCAAAGAGTGCGAAGGAAGAGTCATTTTCAGACTCAATAGCTCAGGAGAGATAGTGTGAATTTTGTAGAGTGAGTGCAAGGAGTGCACATATACTCATTTGATTATAAAATATTGAAGGATAGACCCCTCCAAGGTGTGCATAGGGACAACACTTAGAAAAGTGTTGAAAAGTTTAAGAGGAGAGTGAGCATAAGGAGTGCACACGATATTTTCACAAGTCTCAAGTTTCAAGGAAAAAAGCGCCAAACATGTGCCAAGGTTCGAGTCACTTAGAGTGACAAATATCAGAAAGAATAACAAGCAAACGTAATTGGAGGAAGAATCATTTTCGTTTCGAGGTTAAGTGGACGCGATCCGCTCAAGGAGGAGTTCGGTATTTCACAACCGTCAGATCTGAGAAAGGAGCATGATTGTTAACCTACTAAGTCCTTCAGACTTCATCGTTGCAAAGAAATTGAAGTGTTTTTGCAAGAGCATGCAAAAACCTTGAATATTTGAATTTGAGTGTATATCCTAACCGTTGGCGCCAGGTACACATGTCGACAAATCTTAGAGTTCAGAATTCGGCACTTCAGAAGATCTCGGGTGTGATTTTTTTTGGGTTGAAAATCCTTGAAGGCCCAAAGGTCAGAGTCCATATCGACCATCCATTGGTGAGGACGTGTGAATTGTTAATCATAACCCTTTGCATGTTTGGATTCTGGTACTCTAGAAGGTTATTGGTGAAATATGTGAAAATATTTGAAGCCCAGAGTTCTAAAATTTATGTGAACCGTAGATCAAGATGCGTAGCATGAGCCATTGATCCCCTCCTTTGTTCGATTATTCATGAATTCAGAATTACGGGGAATCATAGTGTGTTGTTGTTAGAAATCCCTAAACTCAGAGCTCCAAATTGTCGGAGTTCCTACTGGTTAAATAGTTTTTCCTATAGTTTTGGTTCGAGGTCATGTGGAATTCTCCGATGAAGTGATAAGACCCTCGTGAATGAAAATTTGCACGCAGGGAAAAGGGGAAAGGCCTATGGAAGATAATTCTCAGGGTTCAACAAGGAACCAAGAGCTAATTCATCTCCCTTAAGTGAACTATCCTTAGACCGGAAGGTCACACGATCCCCTAGGAGTGGTGGGAGTTTGAATCAAGTGTTATTAGAGCAGGAAATAAGATCTGTGAGAAAAATAAAATGTAGAATCATGTCGCCGAGAAGATGCAAGGAGAGAATTGTAGTCAATCCAGCCATGGAAGAGGAAATGAGACAATTTCATGTAAGTTTGGACACCATGGAGACATCACAAAGAAGAGAACTCGAAGCTGGTGATGCCAGTGAAGATGAAAGTAAAGATGTAGAAGAAAAAGAAGTTGTAGGAGAACAAGCAACAAAGGAGCAATTGATGAGGGTTGTTGTCAAGTTGGGAACTAGAGAAAAGAAGGAAGTCCCAATGTATGAAGGTAATTTAAATGTAAAAGAATTTCTTGACTGGAGAAGTGATTTAGACAAGTACTTTGACTATGAGGAAATTGATGATGAGAAAAAGGTAAAGCATGCAGTGACCAGACTGAAGGGACATTCAACTTTATGGTGGGACGAATTGCAAGCTGACAGAAGGAGAAAAGGTAAGACCAAAATCAAGATTTGGGATAGAATGGTAGATAAAATCAAGGCTAAATTCTTACCCAAGAATTACCAGTTAAATTTGTTCAGGAAGTCACAGAATATGAGATAGAAAGTTTTGTCAGTGAAAGAGTATATCGAAGAATTTTATAAGTTGAACATAATAGCAAGACACAGGGAGAATGAAGAAAAAAATTTTGCTAGGTACATTAATGGATTGATGTAAAAAATCCAGGATGAGATTAGCATGATGATAATGAGAACTGTGGAAGATGCTTATCAGGTAGCCCTGAAAGTAGAGGAAAAGTTGGCAAGGAAGCATAGTCAAAGGAACAGGGGAAAGAGTCCTAACAGAGGAAGGGGAACCGTCAGAGAAAATTTCCAGAAGTCCAGAGGAGATGCTGGAAGATATAACAATCATACAAAGAGAGGAGGAAGTTCTAGAGGAGGACACTATGGAGGAAGAAATTATTTTCCCAGAGGTAGAGGAAGAGGCAGAGGAGGAGAAGTGAAGCGTTATGCCTGTGGAAAAATAGGGCACATGTCTTGGGAATGTCTTGAAAAGAAAAATTGTAATGTCCCCAAGGCCGAGCCCTGTTGTAAATCATGTCTATGAAGTATAGAGCTCGCATTATGAATTGTAATTATGTTTTATAGGCTGGTGAGCCAAGTTTATATAAGTTGGTGGGCTTATGTGTTATTAGGCCGGAGAGCCTAAGTGTTAAGGCTAGGAACCTGCTTTTGTATATGTAATCATGCAGAACATTAATAAAAATATAAACACCGCTGCGTGTAGACCGATCATGATGAATGAGTGATGGGTGACTAAGCTTCCATAGATTGGGTAAGGGATTGGGGGCTAGTAGGTTGTAAAGAGAGGCTAAGTGTTGAGCCTAGGGGCTTAGGTCCTTGGGAATAATATTTTAATATTATTCCAAAATCCATGTGAAATATATGTTGTGTCCTAAGTTCCTGGAGAGGAATGCATGCTGATGGAGAGCATGCAGCTTCATGGGTGACATGTGTC
>ML824040.1:28393-39749 GCA_009831015.1 Picea engelmannii | reverse complement strand
AGGGATTGAGCACGAAGGCTGAATTGAATATTCTTCCTTTAGGCTCTTATGACTGTTTAATTGGGATGGACTGGTTGGACCAGCACCATGCCCTCCTGGACTGTCGTAACAAGGAATTTACATGCCTGGATGAGGAGGGGAATCGGAAAATAGTCCAAGGAATTCTCAGAGCTGTGGTTGTTAGAGAAATCTCAACAATGCAGTTGAAAAAGAGCTACATGAAAGGCTATCAATTGTTTGCAGCCCGTGTGGAAGAAGCATCCAAAGATGAAGTCTTAAAGATTGGAGACCATGTGGTACTAACAGAGTTTGAAGACATATTTCAGGAGGTACCCAGACTACCTCCAAAGAGAGATATCGATTTCTCTATAAATTTGATGCCTGGAGCAGCTCTAGTGTCAAAAGATCCTTATAGAATGAGTACGCCAGAGCTGAAAGAGTTGCAATTGTAGCTTGAAGAGATTCTAAAGAAGGGGTACATTCGCCCAAGCCTATCACCTTGGGGTGCCCCGGTCTTGTTCATGAAGAAGAAGGATGGGACGTTGAGGTTGTGCATTGATTTCAGACAGTTGAACAAAGTATCTGTCAAGAACAAGTATCCTCTACCGAGGATCGACGATCTTTTCGATCAGTTGAAATGTACGAAAATATTTTTGAATATAGATCTCAGATCAAGATATCACCAGGTAAGAATAAAGGATGAAGACATCAGCAAGACCACCTTTAGAACAAGGTATGGTCATTACGAGTTCACAGTGGTACCGTTTGGGTTGTTGAACGCACCTGTAGTTTTTATGTGCTTGATGAATGGTGTATTCATGGACTATCTAGACAAGTTTGTCATAGTCTTCCTGGATGACATTTTGGTGTATTCAAAGTCAGAGGAAGAGCATGAAAAACACCTAAGGATGGTGCTACAAGTGTTGAGAGAACACTAGTTGTATGCCAAGTTGAGCAAATGCTCGTTTTATCAAAGGCAGATCCATTACTTGGGGCACATTATTTCAGAAGAAGGGATCGTCGTGGATCCTAAGAAGGTTGAGGCCATCAGAGAATGGTTAGCGCCAAGGAATGTGGAAGAAGTTAGATCTTTTATGGGTCTAGCGAGCTATTACAGAAGGTTTATTGCAGGGTTATCAAAGATAGCTCACCCTATCACTTCCTTGCAAAGGAAGGAGGAAAAGTTTCAGTGGACTAAAGAGTGTGAGAAAAGTTTCCAGCGATTGAAGCAATTGTTAACCAACGCTCCAATATTGAGGATTGCAGATCCAAATGTGGATTTCGTGGTGTGCACAGATGCATGTAAAGAAGGGTTGGGAGGAGTTCTCAGTCAGAATGGATTTGTAATTTGTTATGAGTCCAGGAAGCTGAAAGAGCACGAAAAGATTTATGCCACTCACGATTTGGAGTTGGCAGCAATTGTTCACGCTCTGAGGAAATGGAGGCATTACCTCATGGGAAGGAGGTTTGAACTCAGAACAGACCATAACAGTCTGAAATATTTGTTTGATCAACCAACCTTAAATGCTAGACAAAGTAGGTGGCTGGAATTTATGTGTGAGTATGACTTTGAGATCAAGCATATCAAAGGAAAGGAGAATAAAGTGGTTGATGCACTCAGCAGGAGGGTGCATGAATTACATGCTACATCCGTTAGCATGTATCAGACTGATATTAAAAGTAGAATTCTTGAGGCTTCAAATGTAGATCTGCAGTACATAGAATTGGTAGCCAAGCTACAATAGGGTAAGATGCCACAGAAGATGAAAATTTATAAATTGGAAACCGATGGAATACTGTTGTACAAGAACAAATTTTTTTTACCCAATGTCCAGTGCTTGAAACCAATGATTTTGCAGAAGATGCATAATGTGCCTTATGCAGGGCACCCTGGATATCAGAAAACAGTAGTAGCGGTCAAGAGCCATTACTTTTGGCTAGGTATGAAGAGAGAGATGGTTGAATACATCGCCATATGTTTGGAGTGCTATAAAGTTAAAGCTGAGCATAGGTACCTAGCAGGGTTGCTGCAACCTTTACCCATTCTTGAGTGGAAGTGGGAAGTGGTGACAATGGATTTTATTACAGGATTTCCCAGAACAAGCAAGTTGCATGATTCGATCATGGTGGTGGTGGACAAGCTTACAAAACCTGCCCATTTTATTCCACTGAAAACTACTCACAAGGTACCAGATGTTCCTGATATTTTCATAAAGGAAGTGGTACGATTGCACGAAATTCCTAAAATGTTTGTGTCTAACAGAGACACGAAATTCACTTCGAATTTATGGAAAGGATTGTTCAAAGGATTCAGAATGAATCTGAACTTTAGTACATCTTATCATCCTGAGTCTGATGGACAGACAAAGAGGGTGAACAAAGTAATAGAAGACATATTGAGAATGTATGTGATGGAAAAACCATCAAGATGGGAAGACTACCTTCACTTGGTAGAATTCGCCTACAACAATGGGTATCATGCATCGTTGAAGATGAGCCCATTTGAATCATTTTATGGAAGAAAGTGCAATACTCCAGTGAGCTGGGATAATCCAGTTGATAGAGAAATAGTAGGGCCAGAGTTGCTCAAGGAGATGGAGGACCAAATGATAAAAATTAAGCAGAATTTGAAAGTTGTCCGGGACAGGAAGAAAATTTATGCTGATAAGAACATAACCCACAAAGAGTTCAAAGTGGGTGATCATGTTTTCCTAAAAGTGAAAGCTAACAGGAGTTCCCTGAAGCTGGGAAGTTGCACCAAGTTGGCAGCCAGATTTTGTGGGCCATTTGAAATCCTGGAAAGGATTGGGCCAGTTGCATATATGCTTGCATTACCTGCATCTATGACTGTACAAAATGTGTTTCATGTTTCATTGCTTAACAAATATATACCAGATGTTAATCATGTTATTGATTGGAATGTGATTCAGGTGGAACAAGAAGGTGTCCTGCAAGTGCATCTTGTGCGCATATTGGACAGGAAAAACAAACAGCTCTAGAATCGAGCTATAGGGCTTGTAAAGGTCCAGTGGAACTGGTATGGTCCTGAGGACACGACATGGGAGCATGAAGATGCTATGCGGACAGAGTACCCGCATATTTTTGAAAATTTTGAAAAGCTTGCAGATGCAGTGTAAAATTGCACTGAGGACAGTGCAAAATAAGGGGAGGGGATTGTAATGTCCCCAAGGCCGAGCCTTGTTGTAAATCATGTCTATGAAGTATAGAGCTTGCATTATGAATTGTAATTATGTTTTATAGGCTGGTGAGCCAAGTTTATATAAGTTGGTGGGCTTATGTGTTATTAGGCCAGAGAGCCTAAGTGTTAAGGCCGGGAGCCTGCTTTTGTATATGTAATCATGTAGAACATTAATAAAAATATAAACACTATTGCATGAAAACCGACCACGATGAATGAGTGATGGGGGACTAAGCTTCCACAAATTGGGCAAGGGATTGGGGGTTGGAAGGTTGGAAAGAGAGGCTAAGTGTTGAGCCTAGGGTCTTAGGTCCTTGGGAATAATATTTTAATATTATTCCAAAAGCCATGTGAAATATATGTTGTATCCTAAGTTCCTGGAGAGGAATGCATGCTGATGGAGAGAATGCAACTTCATGGGTGACATGTGTCGAACCAAGAACATGCAGTTTAAAAACTGCAGAAGTCAGTCGTGCGGGGGGTCACTCCTCATTCCATCATCCTTTGCTTCTGATTTTGGATACCCTCACGCAACTCTGAGAACCAGAAAACCAAGACATCTTCCTGAATACCAAAACATCATCCGTCTGATTCTATTATTGGTCTGCGTCTGCCTTTGACATACCTATGCACCATTGAGATAAATGGCCAGGAGGGGAAAGTCAACTTGTGAGTTCCAGAACCCAGTCTATTCATCAATGCAGAGCTGAATCCATAGTCGATCTGTCTGTAGGTTGTTGTTTTTTGTTTTCCTGAGTGGGGTTGTGTTGTGGTTATCCTCACCGTGTGGGAATTGAGTCGGAAGGGGCTGAAGAACCGATTTTTAAGGCCCTTAGTTGAAGAGGAAGTCTGTCAAGCCCATGAGAAGCTATTTCCAGGTGAAGGAGCTTGCTGGGAAGTGGTATTCTTCCAGAGAGAGTCCAACACCAGCTACAGAGCTCTAAGACTTCCTGATCCGGCCTGTTGCCGAGACCCAAAGAGGGAGGTGAAGCACTGATGGAATGTTCTTGTGAAGGTGTATACTCCTAGGCAGAAAAAGCATGTGAGGAATGAGAGTTCGTGAGTAGTGGGTGTAAGAAGGCATCCTGGGAAGAATCCTTTCGGTTATTTTGTGCAGTTTTCCTTGTAACCTCAGCCTAGACTAGGATTCCTTGCCTTGGGTGGAGATTAGTCCCAGCTCGGGGGTGACCCACTACTGAGCACGATGAGTAGTGTGGTCTAAGGCTGGGAGGTTCGTGGAAGGCATGCACGTGGTTGCTGGAATTACCACAGTTTCAAAGATAAGTATTAGCTTATGCTTAATATTATGTTTTGCATGCTTGTGATGCTTATATGTATCATGTATTCTATTGTGCATATGAATTATTGTTAATGATAGGGATTATTTATGTTAGCAGTAATCTTGTGCTTACTCTGAGTTAAATGTGTTTAATATGACTTAAATGCATGTTATTAATTAAGTATGAGAATGATGTTATTCCGCACAATAGCGTTTGCCCGGCCAGTGGGATGACGATCGGGGATGTTACAAAAATGAAGGATTTGGAGAAGCTCACGTTTTTTAGGCACAACAAAAGAATGTGGAGATAAATATGAAGGCATAAGAAGTGGAATAAGGAATATCACTCATGATGAGGAAATCTCTCGTTAAGACAGAGAAAGAGGTACGAGAACCAGTCCAGAGGAAAAGTTTGTTTAGAACTGCTTGCAAGACTAGAGATAAGGTATGCAAGATGATCATAGATAGTGGGAGAACTGATAACTTGGTATCCACGGAGATGGTGGAAAAGATTAAGTTGGAGACATTGCACATATGAATCCATACAAGGTGTGGTGGTTGCAGAAAGGACATAAAGTTATGGTAGTTCGACAATGTAAAATTGAGTTTAAAATAGGTGGTTATAGGGATGAAGCTTTATGTGATGTTATACCCATGGATGTTTGTCACATTTTGTTGGGGAGACCTTGGAAATATGACATGAATTTCATACATGATGGGAGGAAGAATACTTATACCCTTGAGAAAAATGGGTGTAAGCATATGTTGTTGCCAATAGATGATAAAGGAGTCAAAGAGGAAGCTAGTCCCAATATACTTCTCATGAGTGGGAAGGAACTCTTGAAAGAAGCCAAGAAAGACCAGAAAATACAGTTTGTTGTTGTAGGTAAGCCAAGATTCATTCTCACGAGAACTTCTATGAATGATTTTCCTGTAAACGTTCAGGAGTTATCGGATGAGTTTATTGATATTTTGGTGGATGAGTTACCTCACACTTTACCACCCATCAGAAGTATCAGTCACCATATTGACCTTATTCCAAGAGCAAGTTGTCGAAAAAAGTAGCATATAGATTAACCCCTCAAGAGAATGAAGAGCTCAAGGAGAAATTACAAGATTTGTTGGATAAAGGTTTGATCAGGGAAAGCTTAAGACCATGTGCAGTACCAAATGTGTTGAGTCCGAAGAAGGATGGAGGTTGGATAATGTGCACATATTCTAGGGACATCAACAAGATAACCATCGGGTATAGATTTCCTTTACCCATAATGGATGATTTAATGGATTACTTGAATGGAGTTAGTTATTTTTCCAAAATAGACTTGAAGAGTGGTTATCATCAGATATGAGAGAGGGAGATGAATAGAAAAAAATGTTCAAAACAAATGAAGGATTGTATGAATGGCTTGTTATGCCATTTGGCTTAATGAATTCTCCAAGTACGTTTATGAGATTGATGAATGAAGTTCTCAAAAATTTTATTGGTAAGTTTGTGATTGTTTATTTAGATGATATTCTAGTTTTCAGTAAGACTGAAAAGGAGCATTTAAGACACTTGAACACAGTGTTGAGGAGGTTACAATAGGATAGGTTGTTGGTGAATTTGAAAAAATGTTATTTTATGAAAACAGAACTTGTGTATTTGGGGTTTGTAATATCTTCAAATGAATTGAAGATGGATCCAGAAAAGGTGAGGGTAATAAGAGAATGGCCTTCTCCAAGAAGCGCATTTGAAGTAAGGAGTTTTCATGGGTTGGCGGGTTTTTACAAGAAATTCATAAGGAATTTCAATAGTATTTGTGCACCCATACTGGATACCATAAATAAGGAAAATCGATATTTTAATTGGACAGAAGAAGATGAGAAGGGATTTAGAGTGTTGAAAGAAAAGATAACATAACAACTTGTTTTAGTTCTGCCATATTTTAAGAAGACTTTTCAGGTAAAATGTGATGCAAGTGGAGTGGCCATTGGCGCAGTTTTAAGTCAATATAATAAGATTGTTTCTTATTTCAGTGAGAATTTGAATCATGTTAAGAGGAAGTATTCAAAATATGACAAGGAGCGTTATGTTGTAATTCAATCTTTGAAAAAGTGGAGGCATTATCTTATCCCGAAGGAGTTTGTTTTGTATATTGACAACCAAGCTTTGCAGTTTATAACCAGACAAGAGAAATTGAACCGAAGACATGCCAAATGGGTAGAATTCATTCAATTTTTTTCTTTTTTTATTAATAATATTAGTGGAAGCACTAACAAAGTTGCAGATTCTTTGAGCAGGAGATGTTTGATCTTGCAGGAATTCCAAGTGAAGACTTTGGGATTTGAACACCTCAAGGAGATGTATCAAGAAGACATGGATTTCAAGGAATATTATGAAGCATGTGAGAACCCTTTGCTAAGAGATGGAAATCAATGGATGGAGTATCTAATCCAAGACAAACTATTATTCAAGGGAATTTGGTTGTGTATCCCAAAATTCTCAATGAGGGACAATTTTCTAAAGGAGAAACATAGCAGAGGATTGGTTGGACACTTTGGCCATGATAGAACATATACGCAGTTGAGTTATTCATACTATTAGCCAAGAATGAGGTATTATGTGAAGAATTTCATGGATAGATGCAAAATCTGCCAATATGCTAAAGGAAAATAGTAGAACACTGGATTGTATCAACCAATGCTTATTCCAGATAGGTTGTGAGATGCTATAAGTATGGATTTTGTTCTAGGATTTCCAAGAACCCAAAGGGGAAGTGGTTCAATCTTTGTGTTGGTTGACATATTTTCAAATATGGCATGTTTCATACCATGTTATAAAACTGGTGATGCTACCCACACAGAAAATTTGTTTTTCAAGGAGATTGTGAGATTGCATGGGTTTCCCAAGAGTATAGTCTGAGACAGAGACACTAAATTTGTGGGACACTTTTGGAGGACCTTGTGGAAGAAGTTGGGGACAATTTTGTCTTTTATTTCTTCATGTCATCCTCAGATAGACTGACTGACTGAGGCAATGAATCGAATCTTAGGTAATCTATTAAGGAGTTTGGTCACTGAACATAACAATCAGTGGGATCAAGTTCTGCCCCAAGCAGAGTTTACATATAATGACTCACCGAATAGGAGTATCAATAAGAGTCCATTCCAGATAGTATATGGCATGCATCCAAGAGGAATTTCAAAATTGAGAGATTTTGGATGAGATAAATTTCGAAGTGTAGGAGCAAAGGATTTTTCTGCAGAAATGTAGAAGTTGCATGATCTAATTAAAGGAAAACTATAAGATAAAATCCAAAGATACAACAGTCGAATAGACCATAAAATAAGAGAGGTTAATTTTGAAATTGGAGATCAAATCTTGGCACACCTGAGGAAGGAAATATTTCCAAAAGGGAAATATGATAAGTTGAATATGAAGAAGATAGGACCTTGTAAGATCCTCAGAAAATTCTCTACAAATGCTTATGAGATTGAATTGTCAGAGGACATTGGAATATCTCCAATATTCAATGTAATAGACTTATACCCTTACATGATGGATGATACATAAGGGATAGATGATTGAGAGGAGATTCATTAGAAGTGGCATATTCCCATAGTAGAGAAGCCACAGATAGAGAATATTTTGGATCAGAGGATTGCTAGGAAGACCGGGATTTTTTTTATTATGAGTATCTAGTTAAGTGGAAAGATCATTCAACATAAGATGTTAGTTGGATAATTGAAAATGATATCCAGAAACATGGAAATACAGTGGAGGAGCTCATGAAGAGGATTCCATTAATATTTTTTTCCAGAGGAGTATGATGTAGGAGCATCTCCATCAATATTCAATGAGGCCAAGTGGAGGACTACTCAACATCTAGTGCATGCATTCAAACTGGTTTGGATTCCAAAGAGAGCACGCCACTTTAATATTTTGAAAGTATTTTAATTAAAGATCTCATAAGATCTCGAAGATTGAGCCATTGTATGAGCTATATGATATTTTAATTTCTTTAATTACCTGTAGGATTGTACATATTTTGAGCACTGACTCATATCTAGATTGTAATATCTCATTTATTGTAATAAGAATTAGTGGTGGGATGCTTAATTGTGATATGAAAGAACTAGAGTAGTTGGGAGGAAGGATCGAGAATCCCCCTCATGTATAAATACATGTAATCTATGCCCAAAAGAGCATGTTGAGGTTATTGTGATTGTTTTTTAAGAGAACTGTTGTTGAGAGAAGTTGAAGGTTGTTGAACTCTTGTAAGTTTTTTGCTGAAGGAATATAACATAGAGGATATTTTCTTCACATGTACGAGTCTTCTTATCTCTGAGTTATTTGGGTAATGTTATGTTATCTATTTTTCTGTGTTTATATGCATGTGTGTGTATTTCATGGTTGAAATAATGGAGCTTTGATGTTTTGTAAGTTTCAATTGTTTCTTTTATGAAATCTTGGTGCAAGGAGCGCACAGTGCCCATGCAAGGAGTGCGAAGGAAGAGTTGTTTTCAGACTCAATAGCTCAAGAGATATTTTATGAATTTCATAGAGTGAGTGCAAGGAGTGCACATATATTCATTTGAGTATAAAATATTGAAGGATAGACCCATGCAAGGTGTGCACGGGGGAAACACTTAGAAAAGTGTTGAAAAGGTTCAAAGGAGAGAGAGCACAAGAAGTGCGCACGATATTTTCACAAGTCTCAATTTTCAAGGAGAGAAGCGCTAGACATGCACCAAGGTTCGAGTCACTTAGAGTGACAAAGCTCAGCAAGTGATCCGAAATCGGATCCAGAAGCCTGACAGGGCTTGAAAAATGCTCAAAAATGAAAGTTCTCAGAATCCGACGAAACCAATGCCATTGCATCTTTCTCGTCTTCCTGATTCAGGTGGTATATTTACTTTGTCAAACAGAGTCTGTATGGAGAAGATATCGCATTCTGTCCGAAAAGTCAAACATGCAAAAAAAATTGCTAACTGTGCATTCCGTATAGTCTGTACGGACGCTGACATGGCATGTCTGTACAGATGACATGTGGCAGGTCCATACAGGTGATGTGGAAGCCTCATGTAGTGACACATGGTAGGAAGATTTGGACATTTTGGCGTATGGATGGACCTATCCGGAGGTGACACGTGTCACCACTGGAAGGGTGACACGTGGCACGGATGATGTCAGCATCTGACGTGGCGACCGTATGATGATGTGGTAGGTGACAGAGCCATATGGCATGGTTGACGTGGCAAAGTGACTTGGCAGATTTCGGTGAATCACATTGCGACACATGGCAATTATTTGGTCAAATGATTGGGTGCCACGTGGCCCAATCATGGGATGCCACGTGGCACCCCAGTTTTGGTGTATGGTTGTTATATAAAATTAAGTTGAGTCCGCGGGGTTTGACCCCCAGACCTCTCCTCCACCTAGCACCTTCGCAAGTACCTTCCGACCAATAGACCACCGCTCGTGACTTGTTATGTATGCGGGCTACACTATATTTAAGTTTATGTTTCAATGTATATGGCGGGGGGTCGGGCCGGGGCTTAGCCCCGACCCGCGGTTCCATTGTGTTGCCATGTGACCCTTTTGATATACGGATTTGTGCGTGGGGTTTTTTTATAACCTTTGGTCGTGGTCCTATATGCATGCCATGTGACCAGGCGCCGAGTGCAGAGGGGGCCAGCGCATAGCCCAAGGGCTAGCGCTCGGCCACATGGAGTGTCATGTGACCATTCAAAGGGGCACGCATGTGGATGGAGGGGCTAAGCCCGATTTTCAACTATATTATAGTTTTAAAAAGTGGGTTTTTTAACTGATTTGGGTTTTAATTATTAATTAACCCATTTTTAATGTATTTACTCCATTTTTGGGAGTTATTGGGCATTTTGGAGCCTAATTTTTGGGAGGAAGTTGGAAATGAGCAACCAACTTCCCAGCTATTTAACCAAGGCATGTTTGAGGCCAGGGGACAGCTTTGGGGGAATTCAGAGCAGAATTATGCTGAGGAGAAGCCAAGCCAAAGCCATTTTGAGGCAGATAAGCTTTTGAGGAGGAGACGTTGTCAGATCATTTATGAGAGCTCCGGACGTCCGTTTTGCGTGTCGTTTTCTTTGATGGGTTCTAGAGATATGGACGAACATGACCAGATCAGTCTTGTAGACATTTGGCATTGCAGAAATGTACTTTTGAGCATTTGAATAGAAATAAAGAAGCCTTTCCCACAGAGACAAAGGCTCGGAGACGTAGGCAAAGTTGTGCCGAACTCCGTTATCAATCTGCGTGTTATAGTTTGTTGTCTTTTATTGCATTTCAGATCTGCAAATATGTATATGGTTGTTATAATTCCTATTCTTTCCTCATTCCTTCACTAAGTTTCTCAGATGGTTAATTAACGCATGCAAAATTAAAACTCAACCATAATTCATTAAAAAATCTTGACGGATCAAGTGGTATCAGAGCTAGTTGACGTTTGGATTTGAGTTTTGCATGTTAACCAGGGAAAAGCTACAGCGTGGTGAAGGCGAGCTTGTTGCAGACAATCCATTAATTGGATTGAGAAAAAGAGCTTCTCACAGCGAGAAGATGGCATCGGAAGAAGGGATTTCTCAGGATGAGAAAGAATTCCAGAAAACATTCCTTGCCATGTCGGAGATGGTGAAAGTCTTGTACGAAGATTACTTGGAATGGAAGCGACCAGTTTTGGGTGATTCTTCAAAGGGAAAAGGTGAAGAGGAAGAGGGCCATCCTTATATTCCTCCTTCACCTCCATCAACACCTCCTTCTTCTCCTTCTTCTTCAAGTTCAAGTTCTAAATCTAGTGGAAAGAAAAATGTTCATAAGAATAAACATGAAATGTCATTGTTAAAACTTGATGTAAAATTTG
>ML824040.1:0-28343 GCA_009831015.1 Picea engelmannii | reverse complement strand
TTCAAGTTCAAGTTCTAAATCTAGTGGAAAGAAAAATGTTCATAAGAATAAACATGAAATGTCATTGTTAAAACTTGATGTAAAATTTGAGTTGCCCATATATGATGGTGAAGTAAATGCAGAAAAAATTGATAACTGGATCAGGAAGATGGAGGTATACTATAGTGTGCAACAGATCAAGGATGAGGCCACACAAATCAAGTTGGCATCTTTGATACTTGCAGGTACAACTCTTATCTGGTGGCAAAGAAAGCTGCAAAAAGGAACGCAAAATGTGGGTAATGTATTTCCATCATGGAAGGATTTCATTTCTGCACTTAGGAAACAATTCTATCCTTTGGGTTATAAAGAAAAAGCAATAATTGAATGACAATCTTTAAAACTAAGAAAAGGACAAACGGTGCAAGAATACACCGATGGATTTCGAAAAATGGCATTAATGTTAGATATTCCTTTGCAAACACAAGAAACCCTTATGAAGTATATAGAAGGTTTACCTGCGCATATTAGAAACATTGTTTTCATGTTTAGACCCACTAACCTTGATGAGGTTTCTTTTCAAGCTACATATATTGAAGCAGGGAAAGCAGGTGTGTCAGGGGAATCGTCATTTTCAAAGAAAGAAGACAAGAGGAAAAGGCATGGCAATGGAAAGAATGCCAATGCAGTGTCAAAGAAGGAAGGAAATCCCTCTTGAAAGCATTGCAAGAAAGAGGAACATGATGAGGACAGATGTTGGCAGTTGCATTCCGAGAAGAAGCCAAAGTGGTTTAAAGAAAAGAAGGGAACGCAAACAGTGGAAACAACATCAAAACCCACAGACTTGGGATCGGATTCAGGTGATGAGTCAAAGATTTCATTGGTTGGTATGACAGGTAAAAATGGTGAAGATATTGATTGTAGAAGCAAGTTGTTTCATATAAGGGTAATCATGCGACACACTAAGATAGACACATTAATCGACAGTGTATCTCAATCTAATCTAATCTAATCTCAGAAGAATTGGTTAAGAAATTGGGATTAAAAACACAAACTCATCATAAGCCTTACACACTTAAATGGATAAGCAATCATGATCAAATGCACATAACTAAATAGTGCACAATCAAATTTGCAATTTCATCTAAGTATGTGGATGAAGTAACTTGTGATGTAGTGTCGTTAAGAGAATGTGGAATGATATTAGGTAGTCCATACTTATTTGATCGTAAGGCAATCTTCTACAGGACAAACAATCAATATCAATTCACTAAAGCAGGTCATGATTATGTGGTTCATGCTCATCGTGTTAAAGCAAATAAAACACTTCAAACAATGGAACAGTTAATGAATGCAGTGCAAGCATGCAACAAACCAATAATTGTTTCAAATGAAGTAATTGATCTTAAGCAAGAACAAGATATGGTTGTTGAATGGAAAATCAATCATAAGTTGCTTCAAGATAAGCTCATGTCATGCAAATACTTCAAGTATATTAGTTCATTTGCAGTCATCTTTTTGATGTTGTCATTAGCAATGTTTTCTACATGGATGATAGTAGCTTCAGTAAGATGTAACAGGGTTCAAATGGCTAACAATATACTGTCAGTTGTCGTGATTATGTTACAGTTGATCTTGATGAGACAGGTGCACAGGACAGAGTTCAGAGACAGAGAGAAAGTCGAGTGGCCTATCCCGAGCTTGTTTACTGGTCAGTAACCTTTTGGGGACCAAAAGGTCTTATTGTGGGGAGGTGTGATCCGAAATCGGATCCAGAAGCCTGACAGGGCTTGAAAAATGCTCAAAAATGAAAGTTCTCAGAATCTGACGAAACCAATGCCATTGCGTCTATCTCGTCTTCCTGATTCTGGTGGTATATTTACTTTGTCAAACGGAGTCCGTATGGAGAAGATATCACATTCTGTCCGAAAAGTCAAACAGGCAAAAAACATTGTTGACTGTGCAGTCCGTACAGTCCGTACGGACGTTGACATGGCATGTCCGTACAGACGACACATGGCAGTTTTGTATAGATGATGTGGCAGCCTTGGGTAGTGACACGTGGTAGGCAGATTTGGACATTTTGGCATACGGATGGACCTATCCGGAGGTGACACGTGTCACCACTTGAAGGGTGACACGTGGCACAAATGACATCAGCATATGACGTGGCGACCGTACGATGATGTGGTATGGATGATGTGGTAGGTGACAGAGCCGTACAGCAGGGCTAACGTGGCAAAGTGACTTGGCAGATTTCGATGAATCACATTGCGACACATGGCAATTATTTGGTCAAATGATTGGGTGCCACGTGGCCCAATCATGGGCTACCACGTGGCACCCCGATTTTGGTGTATGGTTGTTATATAAAATTAAGTTGAGTCCGCGGGGTTCGACCCCCAGACCTCTCCTCCACCTAGCACCTTCGCAAGTACCGTCCGACCAATAGACCACCGCTTGTGACTTGTTATGTATGCGGGCTACACTATATTTAAGTTTATGTTTCAATGTATATGGCGGGGGGTCGGGCCGGGGCTTAGCCCCGACCCACGATTCCATTGTGTTGCCATGTGACCGTTTTGATATATGGATTTGTGCGCGGGTTTTTTTTATAACCTTTGGCCATGGTCCTATATGCATGCCATGCGACCAGGAGCCGAGTGCAGAGGGGGCCAGCGCATAGCCCAAGGGCTAGTGCTCGGCCACATGGAGTGTCATGTGACCATTCAAAGGGGCACGCGTGTGGATGGAGGGGCTAAGCCCGATTTTCAACTATATTATAGTTAAAAAAAAGTGGGTTTTTTAACTGATTTGGGTTTTAATTATTAATTAACCCATTTTTAATGTATTTACTCCATTTTTGGGAGTTATTGGGCATTTTTTTAGCCTAATTTTTGGGAGGAAGTTGGAAATGAGCAACCAACTTCCCATCTATTTAACCAAGGCTTGTTTGAGGCCAGGGGATAGCTTTGGGGGCATTCAAAGAAGAATTATGCTGAGGAGAAGCCAAGACAAAGCCATTTTGAGGCATAGAATCTTTTGAGGAGGAGACGTTGTTGGATCATTTCTGGGAGCTCTGAACGTCCGTTTTGCGTGTCGTTTTCTTTGCTGGGTTCTAGAGATCTAGAAAAACATGACCAAATCAGTATTATAGCCATTTGGCATTGCAGCGATGTAATTTTGAGCATTTGAACAGAAATAAAGAAGCCTTTCCCACAGAGACAAAGGCCCGGAGACGTAGGCAAAGTTGTGCCGAACTCCGTTATCAATCTGCGTGTTATGGTTTGTTGTCTTTTATTGCATTTCAGATCTGAAAATATGTATATGGTTGTCATAATTCCTCTTCTTTCCTCATTCCTTCACTAATTTTCTCAGATGGTTAATTAACGCATGCAAAATTAAAACTCAACCATAAGTCATTAAAAAATCCTGACGGATCAGGAAGAATAGTGAGAAAAATTCCTTGGAGGAAGAATCCTTCTCGTTTCTAGGTTAAGTGGATGAGATCTGAGAAAAGAGCACGATCGTTAACCTATTAATTCCTTCAAACTTCGTCTCTTTAGAGAAATTGAATTGTTGTTGCAAGAGCATGCAAAAACCCTAAAGATCTGAAGCCCAAAGTAGATCCTAGTTGTTGGCACTAGGTACACGTGTCGATAGATCTTGAAGTTTAGAATTCAACACTCTGGAAGATATAGGGTCTGATTTATTTTGGGTTTAAAATCCTTGAAGGCTCGAAGGTCAGAGTCTATCTTGACCATCCATTGGTGATGAGGCATGTATCATTGATCAAAAACCTTTGGGTGTTCAAAGTTCGGTACTCCAGAAGGTTTTTGGTTAAAGCTGTGAAAATCTATGAAGCCTAGAGTCCTGAAATTTCTATGAACCATAGATCATGGTGTGTAGTGTGAGTCATTGATCCCCTCCTTTGTTTGACTATTCACAAATTCATCATTAAGGGGAATCGTAGTGTGTTGTTGTTAGAACTCCTGAGCCCGAAGCTCTGAAGTGCCAGAGTTCTTGTTGGTTAAAATTTTTATCCTACAGTTTTATCCCAAGGTCACATGGAATTCTCCGTTGAAGTGATAAGACCCTCGCAAACGCAAATTTGCACGCAGGAAAAAGGGGAAAGGATTATGGAAGAGAATTTTGAGGGTTCAGCGAGGACCCAAGAGATAAGTCAATTCCTTTAAGTGAACGATCCTTAGACCAGGAGGTTGCACGAGCCCTTGGGAGTGGTGGGGGTTTTCATCACTAATCCTTGTTGTTTGTCTGAATGAAGTACCAGAAATCTCCAAAATGGTGATGTTGTAACTTCCGTAAATCCCATAACCACTTTATTGAAAGCTTGGTAATTATAAGGCTTAGTATCATATCCAATGTTGTGTATATTATAACCATGAGGGATATCCGCAATAACTAGAGAGTATTCTTTTTTAGGAACAATATTTGTAAGTTGTTCACAATCACCTAATATCACTTTATATTGAATAGAGTCAATCCCATTCCAAATGTAGTGATCAAGGGTGTCATCAAGTTGAACAGTTTGAACACGTCTCCTTCTTTATCTCTCAAACTTGTATTTTTGAATAAAACTTTTGAAAGTTTTAGGTACTCCATCTGAATTCTTCTTTGGAATATTTAATGAAATAAACAAAAATATAGTTATATATCTATAACTATTAAAATATAAATAAATTAACTTACAAACAAATAATATGAATGTAATAAATCAACATACATTTTTTAATGCAACAAAAAATTGTTTCAATACTGCTAAAGAGCTTGAATCTGGATAGTTGAGTTTAACATTATCCCAACTTTCTTCATTCAATATCTTGACCATTTCCGCTTGTATTCTCATATACACCTTGTGACTAAATTAAAAAAATTAATGTTACAGTGATATATATAAAAAAAATACTTATAACATCGATATGTTAAACTGAAGAAAAAAATAAATCTTGTCCTAACATAAATAAAAATAGCTCAAGAAACTTACTTTTTAAATTCATCACACATTTCTTCCATTGACAATTCTCCTGACCTAACATGTGATAATATAGTTATGATAAGTTTATCATCCTTCACTCCTTGTATTTATCTCCAAGGTATTATAGTCATAGCATCTAGAAGATTTTTTTATGTCACGATGTGTCTTACTTGTGCCACATATCAATGGTTTATCCTTCTTAACTCTATGATTTTTTATAATAATATTTTCCCATAGGGTGAAGATCTCATCTATCAAATCCCATACCTTTCCAGTTATAAATCCCAATTGAAAATATATCACTTCCTTTTCAATTTTTTTTCTTTTGTATTTTCATCATCAAGTGGGAATCCTATTTCCATACAACAGTGCTTCTGAAACTTGACATCAACATTTGATCTCTCCCCACGACATATTTCAAAAAACTGATTATGGATAAATCTCACCCTTTAAATGAAATTGATAGACATTCTTTACTCATTGTTTGTGTTATGATCCCATGCCAATAAATTTGTTTATGAATCTGTTAAACCGACATAAATTATGCATTTGACTGTTTCAAAAAGAGGATTATTGGTATATTCTTGCATCAATTCTCTTCTGGCCTCTACAGAATGATTTCCTCCAATCACATAATATTTGTAGTCAAAAAATTTTGATATATTAAATTTTTCCCTCGTAGGAACTTCCATTGGGTCAACAAGAACTAGGTAGTCAACCAAATGTGCATATGGATTGTACCTAATCAATGATTTCAATTTGTGAATATGCAAGTGATGCGGTTTTATAATTTGATATTTTTCTTTCCATTCTCTGGGTTTATAAATTTGTTTCACATTCAACTGAAATGTGTGGCCATCATCAACTAAGTTCTCCATCCTCATTCTATTTTGAATGGAATTTTGTGTTGTTTTCATAATAACATCCTCTAGATCAACACCTAGTGTTATTATTTCTCTGCTACCTTTAGGAATTTCACTATAATACTCCAAGCTAACGTTGGCTTCTTGAACATCATCAAAATTTGTTTCCTTCCTCTTATGATTTAAACGTGTTTCATATAAATCAACGATTTCTTCATAAGCAATAGGAATGGACTCATCATCATCCATCACTCTTTTGCATTAGTCTTGTTTATTCTTTTTGCAAAAAGGAATGATAACCACATTGGGACTAATCTCAACAAAATATTCATTTTGAGTTTCCTCATTTTCAAATGTAACCCTTTTAGGATTTCTAGAATGAGGATTTTTCTTTCTTCTTTCATGTTCTTCTCTGTCTACTATTGCAGATTCAACCTTTGTTACTTTATATTTCTTTTTCTTTCCTTCTTGTGTCTTTTCAATATGAAAAGTGTTGATGACATCCATGATATTATTCTTTGTAGAGTAAATCCCCACTAACATATGTGAAAATCGTTCAACAAAATCATGTAAAAACAAAATGTAACATTTTCATGTTAAATAAAATTAAAACATTACCATGATACTAAAAATAATAAACGACACCCCCAGATGGGGTGACATCTGGTGCACACACATCAAATGACATGTTGGAAATGAGGGCAGTTAAATCCCCTCGCCGCCACCCTCTTCCTTGATCTAGTTGATATTCCTAGAATTCATATCAGGAAGAGCTCAATGCACTATGATAGATCCACGATATTAATGGCAACTCAAGTTTGGCCCCTTGGTACAGGTACAAAGAAACAAAGATTCATTAACCTGACATTCATGGCTACCCAGGCTATCAATTCCTCCATAATCATGCTAATTTCTCCTCTCTTTGGATTTTATTTCCGACAATTGTCCTTATTTCTTCATCCTCCCCTGGTTGTTATGCTCTGAACTTGCAAAGCCTCTATAACTCTCCTTTTAGAAATTATTCATGCCTTTGGCCTCCCCTCTATCATTCCCCCCCCCCTACGCTTTGACTTGACATGCCTCACGAGAGAGGCAAGTCTCGATTCAGGCCGGCATAATATAGTCAAGTCGGAAGGCATAAGCACATAGGACCGACCTCTCTCTCCCCTTCCAAGTAGAATCTTGGGCCTCTCTCCCCGCTCTAGTTAGAACTGGTGTGAGGATGCTCAAACTATGCTTTGTTCATCTAACTCGAAGTATTTCTATGGAGATTTCATAGTGGAGGAGGAGATTCCTCCTAATTGGGAGGAAGTTCCACATAATTTGCAGAAGACCACCATGGAGAAGAGAACATCCACACTTACCAACACCCCTCTGAATTTCCCTAAGCCTGCCATGACAGGATGTATAGTTGAAGAGGAAATCCCTCCTATGATGAAGGATTATTGTTAGAAATCCACTGAATCCAATGATGAGGACCCTGAAATAAAATGGGGTGACTTCTAGAGTGAGGAAGAAACCCACAGAGAGACTCACACAGAAGAGCAAGATCACCCATCTCTAGGAAGCCACGACCCACCTAGCTCCTGTAGACTCACAAAAAACCACTTGGTCTTGATTTTCAAGATGTAAAGGGACCTAGACGAGTAGTTTAACAATCAGCATATCCTCAGTAAGCATCCAGATGTCCTGTTCGATTCCATGTCAAGCAATCCTGCAAAAATTCATTGTTCGACTTGTTGTCAGCCATACGCCTTCAAAATTCGCCAAGATGGACACCCGGGTCCGCCTCATGTCTAGTCTCCCTACTGTTAATTTCTCTGGTTTTAGCTATAATTTTTTTGTGGAAATCAAACTATGGTTCATTAGTTGGTCAAGGAACATAGTCGACCACCTATTCTAGTTTCCATGCATGTGGCAGAACATGTGGCAAGTCCCCTTGTTTTTTAAGTGATCCGAGATCTTTTCATCGTGACTTATAAGGAATTGAATTAAATGAGCATAAATTAAAGTGCACCATTAAAGAAGGGAAAACTCAAAAATGAAGAGACATAAGCATCATATATGATCACAAAAACTTGATAATGGAGTTCGGCCCTGGTGGACTACGTCTTCGGGTCTTTCTCTCAAACGGGTAGGCTCTTTCATTAACTCAACAAAAGAATTTGGCAAAATACATTTTACCTCATTCTGAAATCAAGCTGTAGAAATAATGATAAGATAAAAAACCAGACAACACCACTGAATTTTTAGCATCAAATTACCCAAAAATGACTGTCTCAATGCCTCGATTTGACTCTAGCACTTCTAGGCCCAAGAAGAATTTTGTCTTGGTTTCTTGTGCCCTATGCAACCTGCAATAGTGATTGTACCATGCATTGAAAAACATTACTAGCAGGTCGTACGGTCCGCGTATCCTCCCCCATGGTTGGGCGGATACACCTTTTAATAATAAATTCGGGAAATATGAAACGAGTGGTACCTGTGGCCTAGTGGTTAGGGGCGGATGTATTAAGGCGTAGGATTTGGCAGAGGTTACAGGGTCAAGCCCCATGGACTCTCATTTTTGGTTTGTTATTGTTACATGGCATATATATTTCATATTTTTTCCACTACATTTAGCAGTGTCATTAAAAGGTTCTCCAATGAGATATAAATGTGGCTATAGTTGGCGTGGTCCATCAATCTTGGCGGACCCACCAACTATTTTATTTTCAAAATTCATTCGCAGGTTGTCCTTGTGCATTTCTCACCTGCCACATGGCATTCCCTAATTGGGACACGTGGCGGCCTCTCATTGGGCCATGCTTCCCCCTTCCAATCCAACATGCCACATCAACGCACCACATCATCATGCCATGTCAATGCACCATGTCAATTGTATGGACTGTACGAACTTCCTGTTGGATCATGTTTTCATTGATACCAATGGTTTTTCATTGATGACAATGGTTTGATTATTTGGGAGATTGTTGGATCATATGTAAATGGTTTGGTTTGATTGATGTCATTGATTGATGTCAAGTAATTTATTGATATGATGCTCTTGATGAGAATGATATATGTCCAAGTGGAAACCAATCAATAAATATGGATCATTGCTATGATGCATTGATTAAAATGGATCAATGAGTTGTCATTGATACATGAAGCATAGTTGATATATATGATACAATGGTGAATTGATGCAAAGATGAATCATTATTTTCTTATCATGGTTGATAAGGTGCACAAATGGATGAACTCCAAAGTGGTCCCCTTATGGTGAAAGCCCTCACAGGAAGACATTTTACGGATTGGGTTATCCTAGAAGAACGGTTGGAGGACCCATGCTTGCATCTGGAATAATGAGATGAAGATCAATGAAGTTGTTGGTGAAACTATCCTAGATGGATAGTGCTTGACATGTTATTTCTGGTGGTATGTGGAATGTCACATAACTCCTCACGGTTTGAGAGTTATGGCCTTATGAAGTTGGAGGACCCCCATATGATGGCTTGAAGCCCCAAAAGGTCAAAGAAGTAAAAGCGCTTGAAAAGAAGATATCATTATTTAAATGATAAAGTAAAGTGACAAAATCAAGATGGATTATTTAAATGATAAATTAAAGTGACAAAATCAAGAAGGAATATTTAAATGATAAATTATTTGAGAACTTTCTATTCATGGAAAGTGGTTAACCCTAAAATAAGGAAAATAGGTTAAGTAACCTAGAAATGGGTTAAGTAACCTAAAAATGGGTTAAGTGACCTAGAAGATGAAAGTATAAATAAGAAGCTAGGATCTCTTGTAAAATGCACATTTGATAAGAATCCTTTGTGGATCAATGGAGAGGTTCTTGTGAATATCTTGTGGTGTATTGATGGAGAGTTTCTTGTGAGAGAATCTTATTGGTGTGGATCTCTTGAGCATGATTGAAGATCTATTCTGACGAAGAGAGCGAGAGGAGGATCTCATGGATGCATCAAAGTTTCAGTAATGTCAGAGATCTTGACGGAAAAATTCTCGGAGTCACATAAAACCCTATTTTTTTATGCCCACGCGGGTTGTCTGTGTATAGGGTGCATGTACACGCGGGCTAGCTGTGTATAGGGTGAGTGTACACGCGGGCTAACTGTGTACATGGAGTGTGGACTAAATAACCTCATGGAGATTTGTGTTTGAGTTGGTGCCAAGCTCTTGGATGATGAGGAAGGTTCCAGATCTACATTCTATGGCCTTAGATCTATCACTAAGACACTGGTATGGTTACATTATTGTCTTGATAGATGCTATTGTTTGATATGTTGTGAATGCTTAGGGAATTCTTGGTATGGCTTCTATGATGTGGCTCAATTTGGTTGATTTGATGGATGGAGTGAGAAACACTCTTGTGATTCTGTAGTGACATGATTGCTATGGTACAGTAGTTGTTTATACATGATTGAGATAACATTCATATTGATTTGTTGTGGAGCATGAGCAAGCTATTGGAGAGCTTGGATGTATTGTGACTCGTTGTGGGTCAGTTTGGATAGTGGAAGATAGATGAGAAAGTGATTGCAGGTTGCAGAGGATTTGAGCATGTGAAGCAAAGCAAAACCCTAAGTGCTCAAGAGCATACGCTTGTTACATTATACACTGGCCGTGTTCACATGCGGGCTGTAGTGAGCCAGGGCACGTTCACACGCAAGATGCACTACTGATAAGTCGCGTACCTGTTGACCTATTGAGGATTGTTGCCTCATCTCAGTTGGTGTTGAGAATGTAAGTTGAGTCTTGCATATAGATCTGGTTCTCTTGTAGAGTTGTACTCTATTCAGTTGTTGTTGTTAAACCCAAGGATTGTAGTCCGTAATAAAAACAAAATTGTACATACATCTTGTGTTCTTTATGTCCATTGTGATGATGACTTGTTGATGATATATTGTTGATATATGTTGCTGATATGTGCCTACATCTAACTGGTTATAAATGACAGCAATGTGTAATGAATAAATGTTGAATGCTAATTGATGAGTTTTAGTGCAAGAGGGAAGTTTTGGGAAAAAGAGTCCCACACTCATTCACCCCCCCTATAAGTGTGGTAGGTGTGTCCAACACTTCCACATGGCACAATCTGATTGGTCCATGGATCGGTCCAAAACGCCAATAACTAGGTGACATGTGGTAGCCTTCGGTGCTACCATGTCAGCATGCCACATGTCACTTACCTGCTACTGCCACGTGTGTTGTATGGATGTTAAATTCATCTGTACAAATGTTGACTCATCCCCTGTTGATTGGGCTAGGTTGACCAAAATTTGACCATGAATATCTTTTAATCCGTAACTTAGTTTGACGAGTCATTTGCATTGTTAGAAATATTGCGATGCGCTCTTTACGATAATGTCGTTTTCACTGAGTTTTGGGAACTTTGATTTTTTAACCTTTCTCTGTCTGCTGGAGCCATTCTAAGTATCTTGAGTTGCCTCTGTGAGTTCTGAGTTGTTCTAAGCCTTATCTGGATCCTTTTTGGATCACTCCTTCCCACTGAGATCCTTTTGGACCACCAAAATATTTCATTAATCAACAGGTAAGTGAGGGAAGAGTCCCCTCACTTTGTCCTTCTCGATCCACTTTTCCTTGCTTAGATGTGTGCCTTTTAAGCCTGCTCGGAGATAATCAACATCACCCCTGCATGAATTTCTCTTCCTTCTATTCAGGACGATATAGTCATGTAGTTCATCCAAGTACTCAGGTGAAAACTCATCAACTGAAGGTATTGAAACTTCCTCATCTTCATCCATGATCATGGGAGGCTCAAAAAGTTTCAAGTTCTCAATGTTCACAACTGAGTAAATCTGCATGTAAGGTGGAAGATCCAAACAAAAATCATTGGTACCACTTTTCTCCAAGATAGTAAAGGGTCCATAACAAATGGGCTTGAGTTTCTTGCCTTCACCCTTCAATCTCTCCTTGTTGACGTGAATCCATACCCGGTCTCCAACCTAGAACTGATGATCAACCCTGGGCTTGTCATGATGAGCTTTATATTGTTCTTGAATTTTCTCCAACTGTTCCCTGACTTCCTGGTGTATCTCTTGGATCCCCTAGATGAACTTGCAGGATCTGTCCTTTGTTTGTTCTTCATTCACATCGCCATCTCTCCCATACATCAAGTCCAAAGGAACCTTTGGTAGGTACCCAAAACATGTCTCAAAAGGTGAAATATGAGTGGATGAATGTAAATCTTGGTTGTACACATGTTGTACACAAGGTATATGTTCATCCCATAATTTTGGATGCTTGTTGCAGTAGCCTTGAAGAAAAAGTAGCATTGTTTGGTTTACCACCTATGTCTGTTTGTCGATCTATGGATGGAAAGAAGTGCTCCTCTTCAATTTGGTGTCCATCATCCTCCACAAGCTAGTCCAAAATCCCCCAAGGAATCAAGTATCTCGATCTGAGACAATGGATGTGGGTAATCCAAAGTGAACCCAAACATACTGAAAGAAGAGATTAGCAGTCTACTCAGCAGTGATCTTTTTTTTACATAGCATCAAGATACACATCTTTCTAAACCTATCTACTACAACATACAAATAAGCATGACCTCCTTTGGTCATTGGTAAACCCCCTAAAAAATCCATGGATATACTCTCCCATGGATGGTATGGAACAGGAAGTGGTGAGTATAACCCCATTTTTCTATTAGTGGGCTTACAAATAGAACACATCACACACCCCTTTACATATTTAGTTACAATTGATTTCATTTGAGGCCAGTAACAAAACCTCTACAAATGAGCCATGGTTTTTCCTACCCCAAAATTCCTAGACACAAGAGAAGTGTGAGCTTCTCGTATTACATGGACTTGCTCACTTGTAGGAATACATAGCTTTCCAAGATGGTAGATTATTTTTCCCTACAGACAATAGTTCTCTACCTGTGCACCAATGGTTAGCTTTGCATATACTTATTTAAACTCTTCATCAATGGCACATTGTTGTACATAGATATCATGAGATAAATAAGTATTATTCAAAATAATAGAAGCAACAATAGGAGGTCTAGAAAGCATATCGGCTACCTTGTTACTTGTACTCTTTTTGTACTTAATTACCAAATGAAATTGTTGTAGAAAACCCATCCATCTGTAGTGTTGAGATTGTTGCAATTTGGTATGTGCTTGAATATACTATAAGGGTTGGTGATCTATATGTATGATTGTTTCATTCCCTAACAAGTAATGCTTCCATTTCTTTATGCTCTGGACTAATGCATACAACCCTTTGTCATATGCGGGATAGTTAACAACAACTTGGTTAAAAGTTTCAGAGCGATAACAAGTAGGCTTATGATATTGCATCAATACTTCACCCATGGCATATTTGTTTGATTTGTCTCGATCTCAAAAGGTTGTTGAAGATTTGGCAGTGCTAATACTGGTGTGGTACTGATATTCTCCTTCAAAATATTGAAACATTTTTGTTGCTTTCCTTCCCACTGAAAAGTGTTCTTCACATTGTTTAAGGCATGCAAAGGAGCTTCTATAAAGGAGAAGTTTGGAATCAATCTTCTCCAATATTGGATTGCACCTAAGAAGCTTCAGAATTCAGTTACACTTTTTGTCTTAGGCCATTTTACAATTACATCAATTTTGGAAGGATCAATTTTCAATTGTCCTCCTCCTACAATATGACCTAAGTACACAAGTGCAGTCTTGCCAAATTCACATTTAGACAATTTTACATATAGTTTTTCCCTTTGCAAGGTGTTAGGGTCCTAACCCACACATAGGTAGATTAATATATTCGGATGTAATAAAGGTCAATATTAATAAGGCCTTTCAATAAAATAGAATAAGGCGGATGTAAGAAGACCTAATAGAAGCTTCTGCTTCTAGAAGGATCTTCCTCTAGATGCTTCTCTTGATAGACATTTTGTATAAATAAGGGTCGAGGGTATGAAAACCCTAGCTTGGAGATTATTGTAACAGAGCGCTACTTGATTGGAGGTTACCCCCTCGAAGAGGCCTGTGAACATTGCTTTCTGAATCAAAGTGTTATTTCTATTGTTGTTCTTATATCATTTATGTGTTATTATGAAGATTATGCTAGATATTTTATTGTTATTCTGCCATTTCTAGCATTTTATTTCCATTCTGCATATTTTTTATATCTGGTATCTTGCAAGTGGTATCAGAGCACTTTCCTTGGCAGAAATTGTGGGAATTTTTTTTTTCAGGGTAGAGACGTATTCTAGCATCTTTAAACCACAGAGATTTGTCGTTACGCACATAAACCCACAGTTGAGGGATTCATACATGCAGGAAATACAAGTGGTTCTTAAGCACACATCTGTTGGCCACCCTTGTAACCCTTGTTGGTACCCCTTCAAGTGGTAGCGCATCAGACGACACCCGTGTACGGATCGACCTAGATTTCCTGAAGCCCTCTTTAGATAAACCTATCGGCCATTGGACTGCTATAGTGTCACCAAGAACAACACTCGGGAAGATACTCTCTAGTACTTGGGTAGTCAGGTAGTATGGTTAAGGGTATAGTCTATCCTCCTTAGTTAGTGCCTTGAGATATTGGGCCAAGTACTATTGTTGGACCCCGCACGTATATCAGAGAGCTATAGCACAGGGTAAACCCTTGTCTGTAGAACCCTTGAATACCTAACCCTTGGGGGACATAAACATAAACAAATTAAAAACATACCAGATCTATTGCAGCGCAACTGTGTTCAGGTTTCCAAGTAAATACACATCTCTTTCTGGTTAAACATTTGGGGATTTCATCACTGCAGTATTCTTCAGACTGGAGTATAACTCCAAAGGTGTAAAAAAAAAAGTCTGGAAATTTGTTCACCATTATTTGAGACCTATTCCATTGGATTCATCTCTCCACCCTTATCACTTTCATCCATATCATTTTTAGACAAAATATTTGACCCCTCCCCCCCCTTTTCAGTTCACCCATCCTCATGGCCCATACCCATAGCCAAGACCTAGAAGCTCGTTTCAACACCATGCAATCCGGTTTCCTAGAAACCCAAAAAGAAGTAAAATAACTCAGTGCTATTGTTGCCTCCATCGATTCATCCATCAATGCTACCATAAATACAACCATGCAGTCCTCAATGGAGGAATTCAAACAAGAACTTACCACCCATCTTGAATCTGTCTTTGCATCACTCTGCACCAAACTGAAGATCCCTACAGATGACCATTTATCTTAAGCACATCCAAAGAATGAAGGAGAAACTTCCTCCCATTCCCATACCTTTCAGTCCCATCACTTTCAATGTGACATACGCCTTCCGCGAGTGGACATGACCAAATTTGATGGCTCAGACCCCACTAGTTGGGTAACCCAAATGGAACATTATTTCTCTTTATATGGCATTACCGATGACTTGGCCAAACTCCGGTATGGTGTTCTCCATCTAGATCAAGAACGTTGGCAATGGTGGCAATGGAGAAAAACTTCCCATCAAGGGTATATTTCTTAGACCCAATTTGTGACTGAGATTTATGAACGCTTTGACACAGACACCAACCATTTGGGTTGTTTGAAAAAGTTGAAGAAATCTGGAACAATAGAAGACTTCATAGCTGCCTTTGAACGCCTAGATTTTCAAACATAGGGCATGACTGATGCTTTCTTTCGAGAGTGTTTTATTAGTGGCCTCAAGGACGAGATTCGGGCCCATTTCCTCATGGCTCAAACCTCGACTTGGGTGGAGGCTACTAAAAGAGATAAAGAAGCACAACATGTGGTATCATCTCAAAACTGAAAACCCTCCTTTATCCCTCTCCCTAAACCCGTCACTCCCACTACTCCCTCCGCCCCATTAAAAATCCAAAAATTGACTAGGGATGAAATGGCTGAATGCCAACTCAAAGGCCTTTGTTATAATTGTGATGACAAATATTTCCCGGGCCACAAGTGTAAGGAACAAAAGATTTGTATGGCCATCTCTGAGGACATTTTAGAAGAGGATGTTGAAACTCCCCTTGTGTCTGAGTAACCTAAAATCACTGACATAGCCCCTCCCTCATACCCTCCCAAAGTAGAACCTGTCATTTCCCTCAATGCTCTCACTAGTTTTTCCGCTCCCCAAACCCTCAAGTTAATCGGTTACATCAAGCATCGGAAGGTCATCATTCTGGTTGATAGTGGAAGCACCCATAATTTTATTCATCGCCGCATTGCCCAAGAAACTCATTGCTACATCCATGCTGTCAATAATTTACAAATCATGATTGCCAATGGTGGTTCCATGAAATGTGGAGGGCGCTGTGAAAATGTGTCTCCAACTCGGTGACTACCACCTAAAATTCATATGTTTGCTATCGACATGGGTGGTTTTGATATTGTGTTTGGTGTCGACTCGCTAAGAATGTTGGGTCCCATTCTCATGGATTTTAAGGCATTAACCATGCAATTCGACCAGGAAGGCCACCAATATAAATTCCAGGGCATCATTTCTAGTTCACCTGAGGTCATTAGTTCCCATCGCACGAAAAATCTACTCAAAAAAGGTCATTCTGGTGTCATTGCCCAACTCCATGCCATTCAAGCAACAGAAACACCCCCAGTGTTGCATGACCTCCAAGCTCTCCTTTCTAAACATCAAATGGTATTTTCCACTCCCCAAGGCCTCCCTCCTTCCCACGGTGTTCATGATCATTCCATTCCCCTTGTACTTGGAAGCTTTCCTCCCAATATCCGTCCATATCGCCACCCCTTCTCACAAAAAAATGAAATTGAGAAAATGGTCCAGGAACTCCTTAATGTAGGTGTTATCCGCCCTAGTACGAGCCCTTACTCTTCTCCTGTAGTCATGGTCCTGAAGAAAGAAGGTTCATGGAGAATGTGTCATGACTTTCGTACCCTCAACAAACTGACCATTAAATACAAATTTCCCATTCCTGTCATTGATGACCTCCTGGATGAATTGAGTGGCACCCAATTCTTTACTAAACTTGATATTTTCTCAGGCTATCACCAGATACGTATGAAAGAGGCAAACATTCCCAAGACAGCCTTTCACACTCATGAGGGCCACTATGAGTTTTTGGTCATGCCCTTTGGCTTGTGTAACGCTCCCTCCACCTTCCAAAGCCTCATGAATCATGTCTTCCATCCCTTTCTCTGTTAGTTTGTATTAGTTTTCTTTGATGATATCCTCATCTATAGAAAAACCTAGACCGACCATCTTACTCATGTGGATCAAGTTCTCCATCTCCTCTCCCAACACCAACTTTTCCTGAAACATTCTAAATGTGCTTTTGGTGTCTTAGAAGTAGAATACTTGGGTCATCTGGTTGGCAAGGATGGTGTCAGGGTGGATCTAAAAAAGATTGAAGCTATGCAAGATTGGTCGCACCCAAAGACTCTCAAAATCTTGTGTGGATTTCTAGGCTTAACAGGGTATTATCACAAGTTTGTTAAGAACTATGGAAAGATTGCAGCACCTCTCACTGCTCTCCTAAAAAAGAACTCTTTCACTTGGACTCCAGTCGCTGCTCAAGCTTTTCAAACCTTGAATACGACCATGTGCACCACTCTGGTTCTGGCCCTTTCTGATTTCAAAAAGACCTTTGTGTTGGAATGTGATGCCTTAGGGAAAGGAATCAGCATTGTCCTTATGCAAGAGGGTCGACCTTTGGCCTTAACCAGCAAGCAATTTTCTGAAAGGAATCTGGGCAAACCCATTTATGAAAAGGAAATGTTGGCTATTTTGCATGCCGTTGAGTTGTGGCACCCTTATCTCTTAGGACAACACTTCCAAATCAAGATCGACCATCAAAGCCTCAAGTACTTTTTGGAACAACGCATTTCCTCCCAGAAGCAACAAAAATGGGTGACTAAGATCTTTGTTTATGATTATGAGATCATTTACAAGAAGGAAAAAGACAATGTAGTGGCGGATGCACTGTCCTGAAAATATGAAGAAGAAGGATCCTTTTTTTCTCTTTCCTTCATTGTACTCGATTGGCTCCAAGCTGTGCGACAAGAATGGCTTCAAGACCCCAAAAGTTCGCATCTGATCCAGCAATTGCAGAGCAAGGCTTCGGCTCCCCCAGGGTACTCTTGGCTACAGGATGAGCTTTGATACAAAGGCCATTTGTATTTAAGTAAACAATCAAAGATTAAATCCATGGTACAAGGGAGAAACAGTCAAATCTCCGAGCACACTACAACCGCTTCCGATTCCACCGACTATTTGGAAGGATATCTCTATGGACTTTATTATCGGCTTACCCAAATCAATGAATAAATCATTCATAATGGTGGTTGTGGATCGCCTTTCCAAGTATTCTCATTTCTGCACTCTTCAACACCTATTTACTGCATCCACGGTGGCTCAACTTTTCATGGACTAGGTCTTCAAGCTTCATGGCATGCCGCACTCTATTGTTTCTGATCGTGACACAACTTTCACAAGCAATTTTTGGCAAGAATTATTTACGCTCCAGGGCACCGAATTGCATCTCAGCACAGCTTATCATCCCCAGACTGATGGTCAAATGGAAGTTGTCAACAAGTGTTTGGAAACATATCTAAGGTGTTTTTCTTCTGAAAAACAACATCAGTGGGTTCAATGGCTACCCCTATCCAAATGGTGGTACAACACTTCCTACCATACAGCTACTCGCATGACTCCTTTTGAAGCAGTATATGGACAGAAGCCACCTTCAGCTCTCTCAAGCTTACCGGGTACCTCGAAGGTCCAGGCGGTTGACCAAACACTTACAGTTCGAGAGGATATTATTCGTACCCTTAAAGAGAACTTGGTCATGGCACAAAATCACATGAAGCAACAAGCAGATCAAGGTCGCTCTGAACGTCAATTTGGAGAAGGGGATTAGGTGTTTCTACGACTGCAACCATACAAGCAAACTTCCCTCAAGGCCGAGCATTGTCAGAAGCTAGCGCCCAAATTTTATGGTCCTTATACAGTTCTCAAACGTGTGGGACAAGTCGCATATCAGTTATCTCTGCCCAGTCATTCGAAGCTACATCCAGTTTTCCATGTTTCATGCTTAAAGAAGGTGATTGGAACTCGGTGCCAAATTCAAACCAACCTTCCTGAGTTAGCTGAAGAAGGATCCATTTGGATACATCCAGAAGCAGTTTTGGACCAACATGAGCATCGCCTGCATCAGCGAACCATAAAGGAAGTGCTTGTCCAGTGGAAAGATACAAATCTAGCAGATGCCACTTGGGAACCAACTACCATTCTGCAGCAGTTTCCTCATCTCAAGCCTTGAGGACAAGGTTGTTTTTAAGGGGGCGAACATGTTAGGGTCCTAACCCACACATAGATAGATTAATATATTCAGATGTAATAAAGGTCAGTATTAATAATGCCTTTCAGTAAAATAGAATAAGGCAGATGTAAGAAGACCTAATAGAAGCTTTCGCTTCTAGAAGGATCTTCCTCTAGATGCTTCTCTTGATAGACATTTTGTATAAATAACGATCGAGGGTATGAAAACCCTAGCTTGGAGATTATTGTAACAGAGCGTTGCTCGATTGGAGGTTGCCCCCTCGAAGAGGCCTGTGAACATTTCTTTCTAAATCAAAGTGTTATTTCTATTATTGTTCTTATATCATTTATGTGTTATTGTGGAGATTATGCTGGATATTTTACTGTTATTCTGCCATTTCTAGCATTTTATTTATGTTCTGCATATTTTTTATATCTGGTATCTTGCACAAGGTATCCAATACTTGCTTTACATGCCTCACATGTTCATCCCAAGTCCCGCAAAAACAAGAATTCCATCTAAATATACAATCACAAAGTCATCTAGGAAAGGCATGACTACATCATTCATCACACGCATGAAAGTTGTTGGAGCATTACAAAGGCCAAACAACATAACCAACCACTCAAACAATTTGTATTTGGTTTTAAAGGAATTTTTCCATGCATCTTGTTCTATGACCCCGATTTGATGATATCCACTGTGCAAATCCAACTTAGTGAAATAAACAACATTCTTCAATTGATCAAGTAAATAATATATACGAGGAAGAGGGTATTGATTTTTCACCGTGATTTTATTTAAATCCCGGTAATTGACACACATTCTTCATGTTCCATCCTTCTTTGGCACCATCATTATTGGAGAACCACAAGGAGATGAACTAGTCCTGATGACCCCTTGATCCAATAAGACCTGTACCTGCTTCTTGATCTTTTTCATCTCCACAACTGACATCCTATACATGCCCACATTAGGAAGGGGATAATCCTGTTGGATTATCCTCTCATGTATCTCATGTTGGATTTCCCTCTTAGAAGGTAATCCATCTAGTTCCTGAAAAATATCATCATACTTAGAAACAATATCAATTAATTCCTTTTTATGAAATGGATCACACCCTTGGAAAGTGTCGGATGTCCCGACATATTTCTCTCTGACGACCATGAGTACATATATCTTATTAGTGTTTATGAGTCTTCTCATTTTCCCTACACTAAGAAGTGTTGTATTTACCCTCATGATGTGAGCTCTAAAAATATATTCCACTCCCCCTAGTAAGCATTCACACTCAACAATTCAAGTCAAAGACCACTGCTTTGATACCAACATGATCTGGGATCTTTTCATCGTGACTTATAAAGAATTGCATTAAATGAGCATAATTTAAAGTGCACCATTAAAGAAGGGAAAACTCAAAAATGAAGAGACATAAGCATCAAATCTAAACACAAAAACTTGATAACGGAGTCCATCCCTAGTGGACTATGTCTCCGGGTCCTGCTCTCAAATGGGTAGGCTCTTTCATTAACTCAACAAAAGAATTTGGAAAAATACATAAGTATGCCTCATTCTGAAATCAAGCTGAAAAAATAATGCTCAGATCAGAAAACAAACCGCACCATAGAATTCATGGCATCGAATTACCCAAAAATGATTGTCTCCACGCCTTGATCCGACTTTGGCACTCCCAAGCCCAAGAAGAATTTTTTCTCGGTTTCCATGCCCTTTGCAACCTACAATAATGACTGTACCATGTATCGAAAAACATTCCCGGCAGGTCGTACGGATTGCGCCTCTTCCCCCATGGCTAGGTGGATACACCTTTTAATAATAAATTCAGGTGACATGAAACAAGTGGTACTCGTGGCCTAGTGGTTAGGGGCGAATGTATTAAAGTGTACTCTTTGGCAGAGGTTCTGGGGTTAAGCCCCACGAACTCTCGTTTTTAGTTTGTTATTGTTACATGGCATATATATTACATATTTGTTCCGCTACATTTAGCCGTGTCGCTAGAAGTTTCTCCAATGAGATATAATTGTGGCTATAGTTGGCATGGTCCGCCAGATTTGGCAGACCCGCCAACTATTTTGTTTTCAAAATTCATTCATGGGTTATCCTTGTGCATTTCTCGCCTGCCACATGGCAGCCCCTGATTGGGCGATGTGGTGGCCTCTCATTAGGCCACGTTGCCCCCTTCCAATTCATCACACCACATCAGTGTGCCACATCATCATGCTACGTCATTTGTACGAACTACCACGTGGCACAATCCGATTGGTCCACGGATCAGTCCAAAAAGCCAATAATTGGGTGACATGTGACATCCTTTGGTGCTTCCACATCATCATGTTGATGTTAGCATGCCACATGTCACATCCCTGCTCTTGCCATGTGTGTTGTATGGACACTGACATCATCCATATGGATGTTGATATCACCAGTACGGATGTTGACTCATCCCCTGTTGGCTAGGCTAGGTTGACCAAACTTTGACTGCAAATATATTTCAATGTGTAACTTTGTTTGACGATTTGTTTGTGTCGTGAGAAATCTTGCGACGTGATCTTCGTGATCATGCCCTTTTCACTTAGTTTTGGGAACTTTGAATTTTTTCCCTTTCTCTGTCTGCTAGAGCCATTATGAATGTCCTAAGTTTCCTTTGTGAGTTCTGAGTTGTTCTAAGCCTTCTCTCAATCCTTTTTGGATCATTAATACAAGTGTCATCTTTTGGTCTTTGAACAATATTGTCCACTTGTTTTGGTTTCCACCTATGTGGTAGAACAAGTGGTGATTTTTGGTGTATCCTCAGACATGTGTATCTTTTTAGCTCAAAGTAATACAAACATTTTTATTTACAAAAAAAATAATAATAAATGACACAAAAATAAAAGTAAAAAACTTACATTGCCTTTCTCAATGTCATCAACGATGGATGCACATAATTTTGAAAAACATGCATTCTTGTTATAATTGCTCAATTTGAAACAATATCTAAACTTCATATAAGTTCTGCCTTGTTTGACAAGTGCATAAACAATATTTGTTGTTGGCACCAAACATATATCTCGTAACAAGCCAAGTCCCTGATAATTTGCTTGCACATGTTCTAATTCAACACAATATAAATATATATGATTTCCATTGTTGCCTTGATTGTCTTTAAAAAACCAAGAATATTCCAGTTTGTTTTCACCTTCTCCAGATTTCCACTCTCTAACATTCTTCATTTCCCTTGATAGCTCATTTGTTATGCTATCATTTTGTTGCCTAACATTCATAGAGGTTCTAGTTGCAATTTTGGATGCCATTATTCCAGGTCATGATCCAGATATATTCATGGATAATCTCTTTCTTTCCATTTTTCCTATAAGATAAAAAAATAAAATTAGGCCTTTTACATTATAATAAACTAAAAAAAAAACATTGAATATAAGAACTAATTTAAAAAAAAATTAAAAACAAATTGACCCATGGAGTTATTAGGCTTATGTTGGGACCGTGCCTTGGTCGTGGGGGCTTGGGGCGATGTTGGGAATCTCCCCAGCCCCCATGACCAATCCTTGGGCATGCTTGTGCCTTGGCCTTGGCTGTGGTGGCTGGGGTGATGTCAGGCATCACCCCAGCACCCACGACCAAGCCTTGGGCGCACCCGAGACTTGGTCGTGGGGGACCCAGCCCCCCATGGCTAAGGCATGGTCCCGTTGGACCGTGCCTTAGCTGCGGGTGGGGGGGACATCACCCCTACCCCCACGACCAAGCCTTGGGCATTACGTTGTAACCACCATGGGCCAAAACTAAAAACATTTAAGTAAAAAGAAATAAAAAAAGCTAAATGTTTTTACAAAACTATATCTAAATTTGACTCTTTTTTTCAAAAACTCTTAAGGATTTTGTTAAAATGTTTGTAAAAAAGTCTCATTTTTTTAAAAAAGCTGGGATTTTTTAAGAAAAAATTAGAAAACATCTAAAACAATTTAAGTTTTTTTAATTTTTGCATCAAAAAATATTATGTGATTCAAAGATGATCTTATAATTTTTGTTTTGGTAAATGGTAAGAATTTAAAAAATAACTAACCTCCAAAATGCTAGATTCTCCTCCGATGTCTTCTCTATGTTTCTCCTTTGTAGCTTGATCCAAATCCTTTAATGAATACTGCCCAAGATATCACACAATGTAAAAAGATAAAACAAGATTGTGTATATATAACACAGATGATATAAATTATTGTTAGTACAACAAATGTGGGATATATAAAAATTAGGTATATTGTCTACATATATGCCTAAAATTATATGGATCATCTCTATGTTTAATGAATGTGGGATAAATAAATAAACAAGAGAAATATTGTACTTAACATGTAAAAAACGAAATAAAAGAGTAAAATTTGTTTTTAATTTTTAAGGGAAAATAATAAAGGGAAAAAATTGGGGGGGAAATTTTGGAGGGAAAAATTTGAGGGGGAAATTTTGGAGGGAATATTTTGGGGTGTAAATTTTTTTTTTTGGGGGGGGGGGTGGATTTAGAGGGAAAATATTATTCTGCAAGTTATAAGAATGTCATTGGGAGGGTGAGAATTTGTATCATTCTATGTTCTTAGAGAGAAGGGATGGCTTCGACAGATAAAAAAGATTTTATTTATGAGACATCAAAAAATTGTTCGCATACCTCTTATGTTGGGACTAGGAAATGGGATAGGAATGCTTGTAATGTAAATGAAGCGTCATATTTTTCAACAAGTTATAAGTTTTATCATAGTGCAAGAAATTTTATTTAGCATGTTTCTCATGAAAGTCCTAAATCAGAGGACTTGAAGGCATCGATGATGAAGAGGAGGAATATGATGGTGATAAATCTATTTAGCAGTTTAATAGTAATGAAAATAATCAAAATGTAGGTCAAAGTGGAGACTACGATCAACATTTAAATGATTGGGATGGAAAATTTCCTCCAAGTGAGGAGTTTCAAGGTATCAATGAAGATTTACAAGGCACCAATGAATATGACAAAGAATTTCCCTCAAGTGGAAATTTTAAAAGAAGTGAAGATGATTATGATAATGGTGGACACTCTTTCCTAAGTGGGGAATTTAAAGACAACAATGTTGGTGAAGATGAATTTCTTCCAAGTGAGTATTTTGAAGGTATTGATGAATACTTTCCTCCAAGTGAGTATTTCCAAGGAAAGAATGAGGATGATGAAGAATTCCCCCTAAGTGGGGATTTTAAAAGTAATGATGACGATTATGGAAATGCTAGACAGTCTTTCCCGAATGAGGAATTTAAAAGAAGCAATGTTGGTGATGATGATTTACCTCCAAGTAAGTATTTTCAAGGTACCGATGAGGATAATGAAGATTTTCCTCCAAGTGAGTATTTTTAAGCCAATAATGAGGATGATGAAGAATATCCCTCAAGTGGGGATTTTCAAAGTAGTGAATATGATTATGCCATTGGTGGACACTCTTTCCCGAGTGACAAATTAAAAGGAAACAATGTTGATGATGTTGATTTTCCTCCAAGTGAGGATTTTCAAGAAACTGATGAAGATTTTCAAGGCACTAAGTAGGATGGTGAAAATTTTCACTCAAGTGGGGATTTTGAAAGAAGTGAAGTTTATTATGTCAATGGTGAACACAGTGTTGATGATGATTTTCCTCCAAATGAGGATTTTCAAGATACCGATGACGATGATGGAAAATTTTCTGCAAGTGAGAATCTTAATGGAATTGACAGTCTTATGGGTGATGATGATTTTTCTTCAAGTGAATATTTTCATGGAAGATCCAATGACATTGGTGAGGATGTTAACAATGTTTCTAGTGATTTTGATATTCCTCTCATGAATGAGATTATCAATGAAGATGATGGACCTAGGAATGAAGATCATGTTCTCAATCATTCAGCTACAACAAATCAAGGTGATCAACATTCTCTAGTTCAGTCTCCTGACAATGTTTTGCTTGATATTCCTTCTCGTGATAAGGAAAATCCTTCTAGTGAGGATGATGAAGTAGTGGAGACATTGCAAAGAAACATTATGTCTAGGACCAGGACTAGACCTTTTTATATCAATCCAAATCATTCTAGTTATACAAGGCTTGGGAAAGAATTTATCACTAAATAAATTTCCATAAGTGAATTGATTTCAAGTGAATGTTGTCAAAAGAATTGTTTGAAAAGAATGGAATACATGTATGCCTTGAATAAAAGTAATAAATATTTGTCAATGAATAAGAGCATACAAAATTCATATTTGATGGGGTGCATGATATCCACCAATACAGGATATGATTATCGCATTGGGAATATTTTATTTTGCAAAAAGGCTTTCAAAATAATTCACTCAATTGGTAATCTTCATCTATCAAGAATCCAGACAAGGTTGGAAAAAGATCCTTCATTTTATTCAAAGGTACATCATGATGGACGAGAGAGTGGGCCATTGACAAACACTACATTTTCATGGATGTGTGATTTACTTTCCAAATATGGAGAGTGTATTCCAGATAGAGACACAACACATATTACAGACAATTTCTCAAGGTGGGAAATATACAATTTCTACAAAGGATATGCTGAAGGTGTTGAAGGAAATGGTAATTTTATTACATATGCATATTTTACAAGAATATGGAAGAAACAATTCAACAATGTTTGTATTCCTAAGAAGTCAAGGATGGGGATTTGCAATATATGTACTACTCTTAAATTAAGAATAGAAAAATCTAAAGGGGAAGAAAGAGGTATGTATTTACTATTTTGTTTTTTTTTAATTAAATAGTTATCAAATATGAAAACATATGATCAATATTTTCATTTTATGTCATGTGCAGATTCCATAGTCAAAGCACTTCAAGAAGATCAGAATCAACAATCAAATGAAAGGAAAAAAATTTAAAAACATCGGAAGAAGTGTTATGATGCTCCAAACAAATATTTAGGCATGATAATTGATGGCATGGACCAGAAGGAAACACTTCTATCACATTTTGTTCATACACCCAAAACTTTACAGGAAGAGAATTTCATTCAGTTTCACTTGGTTGGTTGTATGATTTTCAATGGAAAGATGTGTGCAAGGGTTTACTTCACAGCTCAAAATATTCATAATGATGAAAATATGACCATCACCATAATTCATCATGTTCTCACTCACTAGTCTAGAAATATTCCTCAAGTTCTCTATCTACAGTTGGACGACATTAGTCGTGAAAATAAAAATCAAATTGTGTTTGGATATCTAAGCATGCTTATTGAAATGGGAATATTTCAAAAGGTGAAAGTTGGTTTCCTTCTTTTTGGACACACTCATGATCATATTGATCAAATGTTCAGTCATTTTTTAGTAACATTGAAGAGGGAAAATGTTGGAATCCTACCATCATTGATTGAATGTATTAATAAAACATCCATTTCAGAGCTTGTTTTTCATATATTAGTGTTGATACTGAGAAGGGGGTGAATCAGTATCAAGTACAATTTAAAACCTTTTTCAACTTATACTTAAACCATTCAATTATATCCAATGAGAAATTAACAATAGTGTAAGAGTTACACCAATACACCACAGTACACCATGCACAATATATGAGAAATAATCAATAGTTATTGTTCAAGGGAAGTAATGACTTCCAAAGGTAGCTACAGCTTCCAAATGTAAAGGGAGGGATAAACCTCCAAGAGGAATATACAATCCTCCAATATCAAGAGAGGGTTTAACTCTCCATCCTTGCCCCTTCCTTCCACCCAAGAATATATGAGAGATAATAAAAATTTACATTAAATCGTCACCATCAACCAACCATCACATAGAACCTGATAATGCTTCATGAGAATTCTTCAACTTATGCAATTATTCAATTCTTGGAATACTCTGATCCTGTAGATAATATTACTCAATGTATTTTCTGAAACTTCTCCAATTTTTCACTCTTTTAATCCTCCCCAAAAGGAAGTTATAGAAAGAATGGTAGACCTTATTCAATTCTGGTTTATTCAGGATACCGAACTTGTACAGAATGCCTCGCGCTCAATATTTCACATCAGATTCTGAAACTCTCACACAAGAAACCAAAGTCCGTACTATTTCCAATTAAATTGGTCCCATGTCATTTGGATTCTCTATGAATAAGTTATGACTTTTTTACCCAAAACACTTGTTTATTGACTAGCTTTAGGACTGGTCAAAAATCCTATCTTCCACAGAGTGTATCTCTATAATTATAGTGAATCAAGAGATGAAACTTTTACCACAGTTACCTTGACATGTCTTCTCAATACCATAGCAATTTCACCATCGGAATCGTTCTAGAAAAAAATTATAGCGAAAATGGTAAGATGACCTGAAAATAACATACCTTAGAATACATCACCACAAGACTTCATCCTCCCTTGAAATCCGGCCTTATTTACTGATGATTTCCTCTTAAATTTGAATTTTATTTCAAATGAATGTATAATGATATTTATTTATACCATTTATGTCACTTCCTTTTAACATTAGGGCCGACCCGGCACTTTCTTATTTTGTAATTCTTTTCTTTAATTATCTTCAGGGCCTACATGTCCTTCCTTCTTCAATTCACTTTGTCATCTTCAAAAATTCATTTCTCCTCAACCATGAGGATCCACGTGACATTCTACATACCACCGAAAACAACATGATGTATACTATCCATCCATGGGTGTTTTATCTTCATGAGCATTGTCCTTCATGTCCAAATACCTTCATCAATATTGCGGTCCAAAACCAATGACTAGGGTTGACATTAATGACAACAACCAATCTTCCAACAATCTCTCCCATTGTCATTGATGGAAACACTCATTCTCCCCCTATCATCATGATCCCAATTTATCTCCCCCTTTGACATCAATGGAAAAGGGTAGGGTTGCTGCCCCTGAGTTTAATGGAAAAATGTAACTCTCTTCTTTGGGGATGCTCCCCCTAAACATGTGGCACTCAATAATACTTCATCCTTATTTTTGGTCTTTGGGAATTTTTCTTCCTTAGAATATTTTTGTGTGGCTTCTATCTTCTCTCTCTTCTTCATGTCTAGGATGTATATGTTGTTCGGTCTTCTTTTTGTAGTTGCAACCAATTTTCCTGAGTTATTTTCTCTGATTTTACATTTTCGGGAGTCAAACGTAAGAGTGTATCCTTGATCACACATTTTACTAACACTGAGTAAATTATGATTCAAGTCTTCAACCAATAGAACATTCTTTGCTTTTACATTTTTTCTTCCA